>VYZX01019102.1:190686-273659 GCA_013401335.1 Brachypteracias leptosomus | reverse complement strand
AAGTGATCCTTGAATTCTAACCAACTGTCTTGGGCCCCTTTACCTTCTAGTACCCTGTCCCATGGGATTTCCCCTAGCAATTGCTTGAAAAGGCAAAGTTGGCCCTACTGAAGTCCAGGGTTCTGATTCTGCTAGATATTCTGTTCCCACTGCATGAGATCCTGAACTCCACCATTTCATGATCGCTGCAACCAAGGCTGCCCTCAACCTTCATTGCGTCAACCAGACCCTCCTTGTTAGTGAGAAGAAGATCCAGCAGCACTCCTCTCCTAACTGGCTCATCCACCATTTGCATCAGGAAGTTGTCATCGATGCACTGGAGGAACCTCCTGGACTGTGGATGGATGGCTGAGTAGGTCTTCCAGCAAATACCCATGTAGTTAAAATCTCCCATGACAACAAGGGCCTGCCATCTCCTTTGAATGAAACCTGTCCTGACCTTGCATGCTATGGGAGCAGGCTGGAACTCACTGAACAAAGTATCTTCTGCTTCACACAGAATTGAACTCCTCACTTCCCTGTGCTCCTTCCAACTTCTGCACTGAGATTCACGGTTCAGAGGGATCTGGGGTTTCCATGTCTCTGCATTGGCCTAGTCACTTGCTCTGCAGCCCAGACCACTTTTTTGCCTTTGTGGTATCTTTTTGGATAATGACATTTGTGATGTCCTTCCCATTAAGCCTGAAGGCAGCCAGAAGCTGCAAGTTTCTTCATTGCCTCTGATTTCTCTTCCAGTGGGAACTGCTGAACCAAGGCAGGTCAGTGGTGTTGAGAGTCCCGTAAGTTAGGAGGACTCCTTGGTTTGTCACACATTCATTTGTAAAGTTGACCACTCAAACAGTATTTGTCACTTTTCAGTTGGGCAGGATCAGACCAGGTGCCACTGAGACCCTACAGCCTTAGAAGCCCCCGATGATGTTTTCTATACTGTAAATTTTCAGGCTAGAACTGCACTTTAACCCATTCACTGCTGGTTTTCAGTTATATCTGATTATTTCCATTACTTTTTTATGCTAGTCTATCTTCTGAAATGTGCTGGAAACACATGGTAGCAACCAACACATTTTGTGCCTAAACAGGGAAATGAAATTCACCATCTCCAAATAAGCATTGGTTATTTAAACAGCATCATCTTTTATTTATGAAACAAGTCACATAATTACATAAGACAAACCTACCTCACAGGGATGTTGTGAGGCTTTCATGAGTATTTTTATGGCCTTCAGAAAGATGAAGCCACCCTGTAAGTGCTTAGTAATATTTTAATAAAGACTTTCATATTTTCCTCTGGAGTGGTTGAGTGTTTGAAGATGCTTTTTAGAGCCACATGCACAAGCATTTATGGTAAGAGCAGGATGCAGGCTGGATTATTTGGGGTTTTTTTAGTCCAGTGGACAATCTCTCACTGAGAAGGGATGGGTTACAGCATCTTTCAGCTAATCCCATCTTGAGCTACTCTGGAGTTCTTGGTTTAGTTCACACAGACCAAAAGACTCAGCTGTGTGACAGCTGTCCCACTTCAGTCCTGTGCTCACTGTGAAGAACCTCTGCAGCCATCAGCCCCAGCTCTGGCATGCTTTGCTGGCTCCCAGCACCTCCCAGGGCTGGGCCCACCCTCAAGTGCAGTTGCTGCATTGCCTGGCAGCTGCCTCTGCCACCCCCAAATGAAAAAGAGAAAAGAATCCCCTAATGCTCTTCAGACCTCTGAAGCCAATGCGTACCTTGTGCTGGGTGAAGATCTGCTGTAGCTGCCCTCATATAAGGTCAGATCTCATGAGGAAGCAGAGAAAGGTTGGACTCAATGATCCTAGAGGTCTTTTCCAACCTGAATGATTCTATGTCAGTACCTACCACCCTATACCACAGTGATACATTTAATAGTGAGATGTGAATGATCATTAAAGCCAGTAAATGCCATTTTCTGCAGTACTGATTTTCTGTGCAATACTGATGTTCTGTCGCTTTCTACTCCAGGAGATCCCCATGTTGTGTGTTTATGGTATCCAGCCCTGGGAGCACAGTGACATGCTTGACATACCTACCATACTTCAGCACTTTCTAGAAATATTAATACTCTTGTCACTCCCCTGGGAACAGTCAAGTTCTGATACTGTTTTACTTTTAATCCAATAATACCTCAGACTTGTAAGGCTGTTGCAGGCCTACTTCCGCATTCAGATGGAGGTAGCAGAATTCCTGCAGGAACAGGGCAGCTTCTTCCCACATTTCTAGTGCAATCAGAGTGGAGAAAAGGGGTTGGGTTTTTGCAGGGGGGAATGCTGCCGCAGAAGTTGTCTGAATCCTTTCATATGGTGGTAGTTAAAGTCTAGCCTATGAGTAACACATGGTTCCATGATGCCAACATGTTCCAGCAGAGCTGTGCCAGGATTCAGGAGAACCTGTAGTTTACTAGTTTTTTTGTGCTTCCTGAATGTTCAGATCAAAAACCAAAACTAAGCACGAAAAAAAAATCAGGTTCAGGTTTCTATTTCAGCCTGTCTTTGCTCTTTTCTTCTCTGTGGTCTGCCAAACTAGATGTTCGTTAGGGTGGCAGATAGCAAATGGAAGCAAGGCAAGGCCCCTGATCCATCAGTGTAGTATCTATGACTTACCAATTAATATTCCAGACCAGAATCTCTTGAATTAAGTTAATTAAGATGTTTCTGCCACTGTGGGATCCTGTATTGAATATACACATATCTGGCGTCTTGCAGCTCTGCTTTGCTTTTCTCCAGAATATGATTTTTTTTTTTTTTTGAGATATGGAGATATGGAGATTGTATAATTCCTTTGGATCACAGACAGGTCTAGCCCTGACCAAGTGCCCAGTGTCTCAGAGACCAAGTTTGTCTGGTAAAGCAGTGTAGGTTTATTGAAGACTAGTCCCTTATTTCTGCACCTGCAGGGTGGAGAAACAGTGCGCTCCAGCAGTGCTATTGCATGTGCCCTTATCCCCGTAGTTACCCTTTGGCTGGTCCACATGAGCTTTGCCATTAGACCCTTTCTTCAGAGCATGGAGCCATTACAGGTTAGAACTCTCCACCACCGTCTGTCCTTTCTCATTTCCACTTTCCGGGACAGGTTGGTTGTGAAAATCAATAAAGAGTTTGTGGATTAAAACACCAGCAAGACTTCCCAGAATTGGAGCTGTGAGTGGGACCCACCACCAGTAATGTCCAGCCCTAAAACAGAACACAGAAGAGGCAGCTGGTGAAACAGACTGGAACTGCTGCTCTGCTGCCACATGGCTCAGGGTGAGGTGAGCTGAGTCTGCTGGGGCAGGAGTGAGCTGTATGAGCAGAGGTGTCTAGTCCCACCTCACATACTGGGCCCTACAACTGGCTTAGGCAAATTCTCTATCCATCAGCATAATTGCTGGAGGGAGGGTCATTTTCCCCATCTTCCTGGGAAAGTGGCTCTGTACATTTCTGCTTCTGCAGAAATGTCTGTGTGATCCTGATGAGTGTGACTGTCAGACATGCAGACGCACACACCTTTTCCCTCCCCTTTTCCAGTAACATCTGCATGTCCTCTACCAAGGTCTCAAAGATGTTTTCTGGAAATTGAAAACGGTCAGCCAGGACAGGGGACTCTGCTAATGCACTCACCAAGGGAAAAGCCACACGATGGCATCATTTTACTAGAGAGGGGAAGGCAAGGTTTCATCTCCAGATGCTGACATCTAAATTTAGTAGAGCTATTCAGCACCCAGCTGTAAGTTTTTGCTTTCAGGTGAGCTGAATCGCTCTCTGGCTCTCCATGCCCTGCAATAACCAGCTACATCTCAGGCTAACAGGTAGCCAGTCTGGTGCCCAAACTGAGGTATCTGAATGTCAAGATGAAGCCCATGCTGGAGAATTAGTGTACCCCAAACTTTGTGTACACAATGCACAGGGCACCCTTTCGCCTCCTTTACAACCCTTCCTGAGAATGGAGAATTCACTCTGCAGCAATACTATCGCTTGGTCCAGGAAAAAAAGCTTCATGACCATTTTATCTTGCCTTATCTCCTATCTTTGTGAGCTGAGCAGTGTAAAAACAAAACAGGTCACTCACCTGAAGACATCCATTCCCCAGCCAGCAATTGCTGTGAAGATCCTGGGGGGCAGGTCTCGGGAGGGGTTTATGGCATATCCTGTGTTCAGCCCCATCCCCAGGCCGATGCCCAGGACCAGAATACCAGTCAGCAGGGCCTGTGTGCCTTTCAGGGCTGCGTTGTTTTTCTCATCATGGATGATCAGAATGCCCAGGAGCAGCATAGTCGTCGCCATAAACTGCAGGAGCAAGAAAGGGAGAATGGCTCAGTAGAGAGAATGAGAAAAGATTCTGATCAGCAGAGAGGAAGAGACTTCCTAGGATGGATAAGCAGTTGGGATTTACGATCTGATCAAGTCAGGGAGGACTCCAGTGTTATTTTCTCCCCACAGGTGGACTGAAGAAAATTATTGACTCATTTCCCAGCAAAAATATCTCCACCTCATCATCAAAAATGCCCTAGCACTGGTATGAGCTTCCCAGCACTGTCTTCTCCCTCCACCTTTCAAGTTAGGGACATTGGTTATTTTAAGTACATTTCATCTAACAGAGGCAGAACATAGCAAACTGCTAAAGAGACAAATCTGAGGCAAGATTCACACTCCCATCTGTAACAGCACATAACTGGCATTTGTAGATCTTCAGTGCCCAAGACATCAGAAACTGTGCTTAGAGTAGAGGTGATGTTTCTTCAGAAAATGCATCTGGAGAGCCTTGGACTGCTTGCAGAGATGCCAGCAGAAGCAGAATCTCTGCAGCTCTTGGCAACACACTGTCACTCTCATCTGTTTTCTTGTGCAGCAAGGACACTGCAAGGCTCCACAGGAGGCTGAGTGATCATGTCCCCACCTGTAGGATCTCCAGCTCTCACCATCTCCTCCTCCTCATGCCCAGGCAAAAGTTTTGTCAGCTCAGAGATAAAAGCAGAAGCTTCCCCAGGTTTTAATTGGAAATGAATCTTCCTTCTCCCATGTCCCAGTGCTCCATGTCCCCTGAAGCATCCCCTTCCTATTCTGGGCATCTGGACATTGTGCTGTATGCTGGGAATTAACTGCACAGGGTCTAAATTGGACTGTTTGGACCCTAGAGGTTGAATCCAGCCAGATTGTATTCATGTGAAGACAGTCCCAGGCCCTCAGTGATAGTGAGGAGCAGCCAGCAGAGCGGATGTAGGATCCAAAAAGGGGAACAGTTTGGGGAACAACCCAGAGCGCAAAGGAGATGGTTCTTGATATAGTTCAGCTTCTCAATTCCTATTGCTTGGACAGGGGAGGTGTTTGGAGGGCACCCAGACCAAGCTGCAGAGCAGCCTGCATGTGTTACCTTTTAGGCTTGCTCAGCCATCAGGGTGCCTTGGATCCTACCCTGCCTGGATGGTAGGGTTCTTGGAGCAGAGGTTGTGATTGTATCTGTACACATTGCACTGTGAGTCACATATAGCAGACCTATGGTAGCATCTGTTACCACCCACCTTCTCCTAGCACACCACAACAGTCCCCACTGACCTCTGTGAAGAAGCCCCCCACCAAGGATACATGGGGAGCAGGGTAAGTGCAGAAGATAGATGCTGTGGCAGTTGGTCCCATCACTGTAAAGTTCCCTTTGGTGTATTCATACAGAGCTTCTAGGAGAAATGTAATTATGGGAGTTAGCACACAGGTCATTCCATGTGGCACGTACACAAGTCCACTCATCGCAGCCAGCACAGACACCAAGGGGAAGAGAGGCAATGGGAGATATGATGGAGATGACACACCCTTTGCAGGGCATGATCTCACTGATATCTGTTACCTGCAGACTTTGGTCTGCATTTGCTTCCTTATGCCTACCAGCTCCCTGTCCCTGCTCCAAGAGGGACACTCTGGATGCACTGGAGGCCTCCATTCCTCTGCCCCTTGGAGATTGAGACATGATGGAGCCAATGGGTATTGGGTCCTCTGCTTGCAACTCAAAACCACAGATGATTGCTGTCCTGCAGACCAGCAGAGTCCCCTAGAGCTCCAGCTGTACCTAGTACATGGTAGGCCAGCAAAATGCAGCTACTGTCCTTGAGCTGAGGACAGGTTTTGGCAGTGGGAATGCCCTAGGCAAAAGAAACTGTGCTCTCCAGGAGCTGCACATCCCTCCCAGAGATGTCTTGGCCCTGCTCTGGCTTTGAGCTATAAAGGTCTCTCCCAGAAGCCAGGAACTCACACTCCTCACCCAGACATCATGCTGGGTAGGACAAAAGCAAGTATTTCAGATGAACTGTGAGTTAAGACTGAAATGGTTCCCACAGCAACCCCTGTGATAGAAGACACAACCATACCGTAGTAGATGCCATAGACAGTGGCTGCTGCCATAAAGGACCCCAGGAACTGGCCGATCAGATAAGCTGGAAGCTTTCTCCAGGGGAGGTTTCCTAAGAGGCAGTATGTGAGGGTGATGGCAGCATTCAGATGAGCTCCTGCAAAATCACAGCAAAAGAGAGTGGCCTCAGCCCTGATGCAGTTGTTTTGGAGCATGCCCCGCACTCCACAGTAACCAAATAGATCTTTCTCCAGAACACCAAGACTATCTTAGGGCAGAATGTCCCTCCCGCGCAAACTCAAAACTGACTCATTTTCCTTGGGCAGCTGAACGATGCAGGGAAGAAAGCTCCTAGCTTTAGTCGTCTAAAAATTCTGTAGACCATAAGCTACCTCCAGAGGGTGGGTCATCTCACCTGTCAGAGATACCTCTCTGTATGGGCTTCTCTCTATTCAGTTTAAAGGAAGCCCAGAACTTAAGACTCATCACCCACCTTTTATATGGCTACAGGTCGATGAGGCAAATCTTATACCAAACGATCACAAAGCATTCTGAAAACATCTACTAGTCGAGGAGGACCTCATCCTTGCAGAGCTGAGCACCCCAGCTGATGGGAGCTATGGGCCCTTAGCACATCTAAGCACAGCCAAGACACAAAACTCTGGGGAAACAAACTGCAAAACCAACCACTGATGCCCCGTATCTTCACATCTGCAAGGGAAATCCTGAACAAGGCTGTCGGCAGGGACTCAGATCAGCTCTTAGATGTCACTGCATTGTGAAGGATTTACCAGGATGGTCAGTCCTGCCCAGACCTTAGTTGATCCCACTAGTGTGGAGCAGACTTTGTCCTTCCCTCACAGAGTTTGTAATTTTGGACTGCACTTCCTTACATCTCAGTATGTAGCTTTCATATGGTGCAAGACCAGTTTTCCCTGTTTTGATAGGACACTTTCTATGGAGGAGATTGGCATCACAATGTTGCTTTTGGAGAAAGACTAAATAGATCCAGGATTGGTGCCCTCCATGCAAACCACAGTTGTCCTTCAGGCCTCATCTTCCCCCACGTCCAAAGAAAAATATTTGCTTTTGCTGCCTAGTAGACGTAAACTTTGAGTGTCAATAAATGTTCCAATTTTAGTGACCATCTCCCACTCCAGGCTCAGAAAGGGGTGAGAAGCAGACACACATCATCTCATCAAAGTGAAGGAAATAAGAACATGAAAGTGCATGTACTGCCTGCTACAGTCCCACATCCACAACTGAAATGGGGGGGGATCTCTTTTTCTTTAATCCTTTGATCTTTTGTGGGTATGAAAAGCCATTTCAGAGATCACAAGAAGCGTCTTTTGACACAAATGAAGCCAAATTGCCATGCCAGGAAGACCTGCAGCTGGCTCCAAAATCAGACTGTTGCTTGCTCAACTGAGACTGCTTCTTCCACCTCCCAGTCCTCAACAAGATCAGCTCCTTCTCAAATGTCTCCTGGGACTGCAGGGATCTACTTTCCTCTGCCACTTTCCCCAGGATGTCTTTATCAGCTCCAAAAGGACAGGAAGACCAAGAGCTGACTGCTTGTGTGGAAAAATTTTCCTTTCCAAGCCAGCCCCAGCTTAAGACATTTAAGAGAAAGAACTTGCTTTAATTTTCTGCTCACTAGAGCCCTTAATCTCTTCTCTTGGTGCAAATGAGTGCAGAAATTGCACAAGGCAAAGGTAATGCTCTGGCATGTGAGAGATACCACCCCATGACCCTGGAACACCACCTCCTGGGTTCATGTAGGGTGGGTGTGCATGGGTGTAGATGATAAGGAGAAAATTTGTATACCATTCCTTGTTGCAACATCAGCAGTAAGCTCTCCTTTGCAATAAAATTATTTACTTCCCCATGGGTCATATCAGCAGCACGCTTCCTTGTCTCCTTGGGCCATGATGACGCATCCCAAAAACCTAACAGAGGCACTGCCAAAAACCAGCTCCACTGACTGCTACAGGAGGGGATGGCCAAACCTCTGCCACTCTCCCTGTCCTGCTTGCCTGTCTCAGCTCAGGACATGCTTTGGGGGTCAGCTGACTGCAGGCATGCTGTGCCTGCCTTGTCCCTTGCTTCTCCTGACCTTACCATGCCATTGTGACTCCTTGGCTTGACTCAGACCTGCCTCCTGCTGACTTGGCTGTGATCACTGGGTCATAAGGCTGACCCTGTTTATGATCACCAGATCCGCTCTACTTTTCTTTCTCGGGGACCCTAGGTCTGCCCTTTTTTCTGGTGAGGGCACTACTCCGTCTTGCCATGCTATCCCCTGCAGACCACTCCTGCTGCCCCAATGCATGTGGCCTTTACAGAACATAGAGATGTCCTGCACTTAAATGTCCTGCTCACCAGAGATTCCTCCAGCTGCATGGATGCCCAGAGTAACACCAATGCCAAATGCCAAATTGATGCTCAGATGCTGCCCAAAATCTTCTTTTCCTAGTACCACTTGTGCCACTGAAGACAAGCCAAAGACCTAGTGCATGGAAAAAGAAAGAGAGGAAAGATTGTTAGAAATAGTGTTATTGATGTGGTAGACTGAGCTTCTTTGCTATTTTTTCTGCAATACTAATAAACACCCAAAGACAGCAAGACTCTAAAGGACCTGGAGACAGGGGATGAAGAAAGAACAGCCCTCCCCTGCAAAAATTGAAGGAGTACCTGGGTTATTCTTCATTGGTGCCCACCACACCAAACCAGGCACTCTAGTCATGGTTGCGTACAGGGAGACAAGCCCCAGACACCCACACCAAGATCCAGGGCTGAAGAGGGATCACTCACACTGCCACGGTAAGGGCATCTGTGCCTGAAACCAGGGGCATGAGCCAGGGGAGCATCACCACGGACCACACAGAGATGGTGCCCAAGACAGGTGGAAGGAGGGTGGGCAAACTCTTGTCTGTCTTTTCCTGGTGTGCATTTTATTGACTAAAAACCTTGTTTGGGCAGCACACAGCTATTTGCCAGAGCCAACTCTGATTTTGGTAACTTATTCTGGTGAAAAACAAGGAAGGAAATTCTGAGTTGACTTTTCCTTTCAACACATACACTTTCAGCTTGAAAACAGCCAAAATTTCAGTATATTTTAGTAACTAAAGGGAAACCAGGGGAAAAAAAATAAAAAGAAAAGTAAACGTTCTCCAGCAGGAAAAGTGCATTCTGTTTCACTTTTTTATGTGGTCAGAGGGTGGAAAAATCAGTTCTTTGCACAGCTCTTACACTGAAATCTGTAGAAGCACAAAGCTTCTCTTGAGGTCTCTGCCTCTCAAACCACTTGGGTTTTGGCGAGTGTGTCCTGCTCCTTGGACTGCACTGATGTTTATCCAGGGTGACATGCCACTCTAAGACAAAAAAGCCAGTGTATTCTCCAGTATCTGAACTTCTGCTTTGGCCTGTTCTGGTTTGATTGGGATCTTTTCTGGCTTCTTTGCCTGGATCTAAGTTTTATCTCATGCATCTGCTCTCCCTCTTTCCTTTCCGACATCACCAAAGTGCCCTGTTCTCCAGAGACACTGTTCTTATCTTTCTTATATACACAGACCACACTCTGTGTTCTCCACAGAGCTACAGCCTCCACTGGATGAATCCTTCTCGGTCTGCCTCAGAAAAAGTCCTAAAAAGCAGTGTTTGGGATGTCCCCCAGCATCTGCAAAGGCCTCACAAAACTCTGCCTACTCATTTCTGACTTTTCTAAACACATATCCAAGAGAAGTGAAATGCGCAAGGACAGAGAGAGGGGTGAAGGCCAGGACACACAGCTGTTGCAGCTGAACACCAGTATCCCGAAAAAAGCATAAGACAGGCCACAGAATCTGTTTTTCAGCATAGATCCAAACCTCTGGTCCCTTCCTCTATTCTCATAGTCCTAAAATAGCTTTTTTTTTCCCCCTACCTCCCTACTCCTTATGCTGTTTACTCCCGCTGCCTGGTTCTTTACTTTATGAACATTGCCTGTCCATTAAAGTGAGAAGCCCTGGACAAAGTGCTCTCATCCAAATGACATCTATCCAGGCATCCTAGAGATGCATCCAGCACATTTCCAGTTGCACTGAAGGACAGGGGCTGCTGAAGACTTGAATATTGGATGCTATGTTTGGATGCTGGCAGCTGTGCTTGGATGCTGTTCGTTGCTAGCCCTTACTGGGGGTTCATGTGCAATATCCTTCCTTCTACTCTATTCCCTTGTGAGGATCAATGAGGGAAGAGCCAACATAAACTGCAGGCTACAAAATCTGCCTTAGGCTGTCAGAGTGCAGGGAAAAGTCTCCTCCTCATGCTGCATCCAGAACCAGCCTTGGTAGGACACCTCTGAACTTGTTATCACCTGGGAACTCTCACCGCTAGAGAAAAAAGGGGATGGAAAACGAAAATGGTTTGCTCAGCTCCTGATGAGGAGTCATGGATGTGTAGTAAGAGTGATCTTCAAGGAGCTGGATGTGCAAGAAGAAGTTGTAAAGTGCAAGCACCCTTTGCATGTGCAGTTGTTGCCCTTGAAAATAAATGCTTTTATCTGTACAGACAGATGTGTCAAAAGGTCCCCACGCTTACACAAATCTTATCTTCCTCCCATGCACATCTCCAAGTACAAGTTATTGTACAAGGGCTAGTTATCCCCAACCCTTCCATGCTAGCTTCTGTCCAGTCCAAAGTGTCTCAGCCGAGGCTAAGCCCAGGTGTAGAAAGTTGGCACAGACAGCTTCTGGACCTTTTCAAGAGCGAGATCTCATTTTGTTGTGTTGGTCCAACTCATGAAGGCTCTGGTATACATGGGTACCTCACCCCCCTCCAGGGATCAATTCTGGTGGCAAAGCTTTCCTCACGCTCTCCACAGTTACCTCTGAAGCAGCCCAAGAGCTCAAAACCACTTTGCTTTTTCTGTATGAAACTGATCCCTCAGGCAAGGGGGCAGTTTCTGTATTATTTGGATAAGCAGCATTCATTTGCTAGCATAAGAAAAACAAAAGTGAAATCCTGGCATGCTTAACACCTGGTAATTAAGCTTCCTAGTGATGGGTTGTGGCTTCGGAGAGTGTCATAGGCATTCACTACCTTGGCAACCCCAAGAGGAAGATGGAATGCATTTCTCATCTTACAGAGGCTGTCATGGGCAGAGGAGTCAGGGTCTACTCCCCAAACCTGATCAGGACCCCAACTACACCATCACCTCTGGCATAGCAGGGAGAAAGCCTGCAGTTCACTGTATGGGATCTGTCAGGGGTTTGGCAGAATTGTTGCCTTGCCTCATCTGACCATACACTGCTCTTTAGTTTCATTCCCAGACCCTTCCTCATTTTAATTTAGAAGAGAACCAAAACAGTGGTTCATCCCCACCTGCTTCACCCTTTCCCAGCACCCACCTCCCATCCTCGACATTGTTTTTTTCCTCCAGAAGGTTTATGACATATGGTCTACCTGATGGGAAGCTGCTGCCTCACCAGAGCAGAGGGGTGAGAAGTAGCAACCAGCTGCTGAGCAACCATGAGATGTGGTTGGAAACCACTAACCTTACAAAATGCTGCTGCAGACACTTACCGTCTCACCCACCCTGCACACACACAGACACACACACGTCTGGGCCCATTTCCTCCTTACCATGAGGATGAACATCCCCAGAGCTTCTGCCAGCAGCTCCCTGATGGTGCCGCTACGAATTGTGAGCGCCTTCTGAATCTTCTCCAGCATTTTGCTCTCTGGCTCGAACCTGAAGTCGCTGGAACTCCTGTTGTGACAGCACACCTCATTGCGTTGAGCTAAGCTGCCCTTTGAAACTTGGCACCCTCCCTTCACCCCCAGACACCTTCTTTCATTTGGTTAACAATGAACAAGCCAATAAACTAGCAGTTAGCTTCGAAGTCGACCCACACACACATGCCATCCCTTTTAAACTGTATGCTAAGCATGCAGTATTTCTTGTACCAGGGCATTGCAGACACTGTGCCTTTGCCCAGGAGCAGCCTACCTCCAGAACAGTGGAGCTGTAAATAGCCTTGGTGTGCTCCTAAAGCTTTTCTTTCTCCATAACCTTTTCCACAGGAACTGAACAGGGTTTTGGCTCTGCTCTTCATTGTAACCCGCTGGCTGGTGATTTGGTGCCATTTTTTTAACAGTAGGTTTGGGACCATTTGCCTGTGCTTTTCAGGATTATTTGGATGCCCAGCCTGTGGTGAGGATGCTCTGTCTGGAGCTGGTGTGCATCACTATCTTCAGCTGGGAAGAGCACAATGCCTTGAGTGTTGCTTCAGGTTGAATATTTGCCTTTGCTGAATGCATCTGTGTCCACAGCTCCCATCACATTAGTGGAGACCCTCTCTGCCACCACTCCAGTCTGTCCTCTCATGTGGGGCAAGAAGAGACCAGTCTTGGCAATGGTCCCCTGAAACCTTCAGTCTCATCTGTCTACTAGAGTGGAGCCCTCACTGTCCTGATGGTCCCTCCATCTCCTGATTCCCCCTGCTTATCTCCCTGCTCACCAGGTGGTCTTACCTCTCCATTGTGAAAAGATTTTAATGTTTTTGCTTAATCACTGGAAAAAACTAAAACCAGTAAACACTCAAGACCTTTTTCTGCAATTCTTGTCTTGTTCTTTGCTGGTTTTCTTCACCCTCCTCTCAACTTGCTTCAGCTTCTCAGCGTGGCTCTGGAGGGGACTCAGTGCACAGCTCTGGAGAGGTTACAGCAGCTGCCCCAGTGGGGACGTAGGGCTCTGTTGGTGCTACCCCTGATGTTGCCTCCCTCTGCACTACTGTATTGTGAAAGTCCATCACCTTTTCCTCCACCCACAGGACACTGAGCAGCTGTATGGAAGAACCTGGGAAGCCGATTCTCCTTTCTGCTCCATAGATGATTGTCTGGTGACAGGGAAAGGTTTTATGGACTGGGCTAAGCCCTCCTCCAGTGGCAGATTAGCTATTGACCTCAGTGAACACCTGGCTAAATATTCAGACATTTACTAGTCTGTCTGTAATACTAAAGACCATCTAATTATGATGGATGATAATCATGTTGTCAGCAAGGCTGTTCCCAAAGCATATTTCTAGGTGGGAAGGTTTTTTGTCCTATGAGGCTGTGAACCATGCTGTGGCACAGAAAAAGTGGCCGATAAATCTTTTCTGGTCACTTCATTCTCTGCCATGCAAATATTTATTGGTGGAGCATGCAATTGTGGATCCTGGAGCACCAGGTCAGGCCAGTGACAGGAGCCTTGAATTTCCTTTGCACATGGTAATTTTCAGCTGACATGTAAAGCTGAGGTCCTGGCATCAGCATGTATTGGAAATCATGCAGCCTTTCTCAGATGGATGAGGTGTGAGTGGATTCAGTATCCCCACAACTGGACCTACGACCTCATTTTTTCACTCCTAGATCTCAGGGAGCTCTCCAAGTGGATTCCTTTACCCTGTGGGCAAACAAATAAGCTGCTGTGTCTCTGAAAGGCTTTGTCTCCTGCATTCAAGCATTAACTGTAGACACCTCTGTACTCTAACTCGGGCTAAAAAATGGGCAGGTACTTTCTGGGAACAATGAGCTCCGTGGATTTAGTCTCCTCAGGGGAAAAGGCAATCCCAGTTTGCAATAGAAATCTTTGGTTTGATGATAATATTTGCATTAAAGTCCCTGATATTAACACCAAATTTCCTAAAACTCCAGCATGCTTCTGGGATGGCATCATCTATCACTGGATGTCTCTTGCCACTGCTTGTCCTTTTACACAGAATGTTCCACAAGATGGCACTAAAACATTAATTTCTCCCTTAAAAGCATTTAGAAGGATTCCTCTCTTGGCTGCTGAGAAAGTGAGAATACTTTAGTTTTAGGGTTCCTCTGGGCATTTTTAGACATTAAAGTGATCTACCACTGTTCAAGGAGTGTAACAACAACAAAACCAAACACCTTTTTATAGGTCCTGTAGGGCAGAGCACCTCTGTTCTGACAGCACACAAACCCAAAGTGTGGGAGCCTGCATCCATCACCCTCCACTTTATAAACAGCAGAGAAAAACAGGCAGCTCCAAAGGGCAGTTCATCCCCACCTAGAATAAGCATCTGTGGCCAGACCCATGAGTCACACTGGGTGCTGGCAGTTTCTCCCTGGTGTCTGCACTGGGGATGTGGAATGATCAGCTCCAGTATGCACACCCACGTGGAGGTGTCCACCACCAGGTGAGCTGAACTGCCCTTCCTCCCTGAACCCAGATGTGGTGATGTTGAGCAAGCACAGACAACCATGTGAGTCAGCCAAGGGCTGGAGCACGAAGATCTGCTAGTTGCCCAACATGACCCATTTGTACCTGCATGTTTTCACCTATCTGCAGAGCTGATGAAGATCTCTGGGGTCACCAAATACAGTCCTCTACTAACACAGGCAGACACATCACATCTTCCCTTTTGTGACCTGGCCAGCCTCCGTTAGGGGTAAGTGCTTTTTGCCCCAACTCCTCCTGCTGAAAGCCTTTTACCAGAACTTGCTGCTCTGGAGATTTGAGACTTCTATCTAACTTTCAGCCAAATTCTCAAAGCCTTTTGTTCATGTGCCAACATTAGTCCAGCACAGTCGTGAGTTAACTTAGTTCTCACAGGTACTATCCCATAAAGTTTTCCTATAAGGTTTGTTAGAAGAGCATTAGCAGACCTCACTTAGCTCTGCACCGCCTCCTGAAGTTTACTTTGACTCATTCACAGGTTGAAACTTCACTCAACATTGACCTTACAATGATTTTACAATGTTTTCCACTGAATATTAAGCAACCACCTGCCAAACTAAACCTGTTTTATTCCCTAAGGTGGGTGCACTTTCAGCATTAGTAATAAAAGTCTTAGTATAGAGAGGAAAATTTTGGCATAGCCAAGGCCCACTAACTGTGCTGATGTTGATAGCCATGGTACTGAAGAGCCAGGGGAACAACCCCCCTGGGTCCTGCTAGAGCAGCCCTAGGAAGGTTGAGCACCCAGGGACTCCAAGGCAGTCATACTTCTGCAAGGAATAACTTCTCTGATTCAGTTTGGCAGTGCATGTGTTTCCTCTGCACCCAGGAGCTTATTTATCTCTTAATTGTGCTAATCAACAGCTGGAACATTGCCACTCCATTAGCTCCAGCCCTGGTGGTGGAGTATTAACTTCTCCCCAGGGGCTGAGAGGAGCATGAGCAGACAGAACAGCAGAGGAGCTCCTCACTGTGGATGAGGACAGTTTGCTCCTTCATCAGAATAAATGAACATGGCATCAAGACACCTCCAGGCCCTTTCAGGAAGGAAGGCCATGTCAGAGAAACCAGTACAGCACTGGTATGACCTTAGCTGTCTAGGACAGACCCCACTTGCCATACCCTAGAGCACCCTCACCCTGTGATCTTACATTTAATGCTCACAGCCTATCTCCTCCTTCCATTTATTGATGGCAGGCACTGAATGAGTCACGGACACCCCAGATATCTATCTCTCAGCAGACGGCTTGGCTCTCCATACTGTTACCCAGCTCCCCATTCCCAGGATACCAGCCTCCATGGCCTTTCAGTTCACCCTGCACACCGTTGCCCCTTTCCATGAAGCTAGCCAAATGCACATCACCTGCACATGCTCCTTTCCAGTGAAACCAGTCTGGCTCTTACCGTTTTGGGAAGAAGTGGGAGCTGGAGGGACCGGTGAAGGGATATGGTAGCACGTCGATGGGGTACTGCTCCAGTCTGCAGCCCTCTGCTCCTCTTTCCAGGGACATGGTGCCTCCTTGCCCCAGACTGCTAAAGCTTGCTCAGCCTGAGGTAATCCCTGAGGTGGTGGTGTCAGCAGGAGAAGAATTACATGGGGGGTTTTGAGTCATTACAGGAGAGCAAGGCTGTCCATGAAGGGGTTTCCTGGGGTGACGCTGGCCCGATTGTTGAGCAACAAAGCGAAGGATGCCTGAGGTTCCCATGGCAGGGGATGTGCCCACCCCATGCAGGGCAACTCTTCACTCCTGCCCTCATCTGGCTTACCAGACAGAATCGAATCAATTTTATATGCAGCAAAGTGTGATGGTTTTTGAGGCACTCCGTTATCTTTGATCTGGGCAGAGCCCTGGGAAGTCTCCCCCATATGCAGGTGTAGGGCATTTAACAGAGAGAGAAACGAGCAACAAGACACCTCCTCATCTGCTGTCATCCCCCACTCCCTGTCCTGCCCCTACCCCATGAGCACCTTGTTCTCCTGACACGCTCAGGGCCAGGATCCCACCATACCCCTGTGTATGGAAACATCTCCTTGCCTGCCCTGGGACCCCACCACTGCAGGGCTTCCCCTGACCCAGGTAGAGAGCAGAGGGCTCTGCAGGGGCAAATACTTCTGCCAAGCTTTGAGCTGCCTGCTCGGGTCTGCTTTCAATCCACAGATAAGGCAAAAGCCAGGGAAACCACAGGGCTAACAGGATATTGTCACCCTGCAGATAAGAGGACTCAGGCATTCTTCTGGAGGAGTGTGAACACTCTGAAAGAAGAAATTAAAGGGGAAAAGCTGAAGGCTGGGAGGGAGGCACTGGGTGTGCTGGATAAGGCCCTGAAGTTGCAGCACCTGGTGGAGTCAACACACTGATCTGAAGGTTTACTTTACCCCAGAGGCAGTAGAGTGTGACTGTGTCCTCCTGTCAGGATGCGACAAGTTCACTCTTACAAATGGTGCCGCTGACAAAACACCTTGTACTTCATCTCGTGCTGTCTCCTCTGCCTCATTCCTCCCCCACGGGTTCTGGGTCTGCAGGACCCACCAGCCCAACAACTCCCTAAGGTACACCAAAAAGGTATGAACCTGTGTTAACAGTCCCAAAGAACAAAGCCAGTGCAGGAACTAATGACAGATCCTCTGTCAGCCATGCCTGCTCCCTCTGCACTGCTGGAGCAAGGCTGAGCCAATAGTTAACAGAGTCGTCCCTCATGGCCACCAGATGATTAAGGATGGGCTGCATCCATACGTGCCACCTGTAAAAGCTACACCTGTAAACCCTTCAAAGATGATGCTCTTCTCTGCTAGCTGTGGTGCAGATATTTTGTGGAATGAGGAACCAACGGGTGACACTAATCATTGTGTGTATCAGTGATTTACACAAATAGGGAGCTACCCAAGCCCCAGCTGTCAGCCACACGCCTGTGTTCTCCAGTATCTCACCTGCTATGGGATGTCCAAAGACCATCCAGCAGCTGGCATAACTCACACTGGTGGTGAGCAATGCCTGCCACGTGGGATTTGTCCTTGCTTTCTGCACAAAGGAGGGAAAGGCCAGGATGTAGGCAGCTGGGTTGGCTTTCTCAGAACCAACCCAGCCCAGAGGGCTGCTGCTGGTGCGGACGTGAAGGCATTCAAAGGAAACCCCTGATAAGCTTCTTCTATCACAGTGGGGAGGAGATGCCACGGATTCCTTGCAGACATGTGCACAAATCCCCTCGGATACTGCCCAGCCTCTCCCAAGGCCCCAAGTAGCCCCACAGGCATTTCAGTGGGGGTGGAGGTTTGAGTAAGCATCAGCCAGATCCCATCACCCTCATGGCTCCCCACAGCCCCTTTGGCCTCTTGTGCTGTTTGGGGAGACATGAAAGAGGGACCAGATGTGGTGGATCTGGATGGGTCTCTGGTCATTCCTATGCTATCAGTGTCTATGTGAATAGCCACTGACACAGAGAAACCTCCAGAAGCTAAAAATCCATCTGTTGGTGTAACCTGAACAGAGTTGGTTGTCCTTGCTCATGTAGCTTCCCAGCACAAGTCCTGCATGACAGAAGTGACAGCTTCATAAATTGACTCTTATTAAGCAGCACTGGCATGCAGTCTATTTGCCTAAGCAGAGGGCACCACATATCAATCATTACTGGTAGTGCAGATATTCCTAACCCAAGGTAAACACTAAATATTGTCACTGGTCTTTATTGTCCCTATATTTATTTTTACATAGACACACAAACACACTCCATATCAGTCATTTCCCAGTAAAGAATTAAATATTGCATACCACCTTTTCAATTCTGACTTCATAGGAACCTTCTTGGGGTCAAAATATCAATTTATATTCTCAGGAGAATGGCAGATGGTCTATCCCTCACTCCCATCATGAACCAGTTAGAGCTCTCTGAAACCACTTCAGGATGTATTTGCACAGGACCTGACTCAATGTGCCTCTGATCACAACACAGCCTCCAGTCTCTGCCACAAGAGCAACATATACACAAGTCACAATATGTCTGTGAGGCTTAGAGATACCAATTTTTGCATCTGAAATGTTCATGCATGTGTCAAAACACAGCATTAGGTACAGCAGTGCCTGGCTGAAGCTCTCACCTGCAAGAGCAGCCAGCCCAATTCTTAGAGTCTACTGGGAAACGTGTTGCTTTACTCACATGGCTTTGATTGCTCACCCTCTCAATAAGCTCAAGTGCTTTTCATGCACTGGGGTGTCCTTGACACAAGATGCTGCAGGGGCTAAAAAGGGATCTAAAGATGGTTTTACAAATTCATGAGGGTAAAAATCCACCAATAGCTATTAAACCTGGACACACCTCTATTACAAGTGGTCCCTGAGCTCTGAATTATTGGAGATCGTAAAATAATTCTGGGGAAATACAAGTGTTCTGTTCACACATTCTTCTCCCATCACATCTAAGATCTGCGTAAGTCCGATCCATCTCAGTGACCACTGCCTGGCTTACTGTGGTGTCCAATGGAACAGGTTGTCCGCCACTTCAGTCACAGGAACAGAAGACTAGCAGTCTTTACTAGCATGTTCTTGAATTGTTCAGCTGTCCTGAGGTGACAAGAGAGTACTTGAAATACATTCCCATTTCTACTGCTCACCAGTGTGAGTTCTGGGCATCCACTCCTCCTTCCTGCCCAAGACACCTCATTCAGAAGCAGCTTGGGGTGGGCAGAGAAGACATTTGTACCTGCTTACAGTGTGCTGTGTGACCTTTGTTAAAACACCTGCCCCAGCTTACTGCTGGAAATGCCATCAGCTCTTGGGTCATCATCAGTCATCCACCTTCTCACTGCTCTCTCCTCCCCCGTGCAATGTAGATAGCGACCTCTCCCAGACCCAGCACAGCTCAGGACATACATGTCTTAGCTTCAACTTCACCACTGGTGAGGCCAATGGTCAGAAGAGCAAGTAGTAGCACCCTTCACCCACACAACAGGTTAAGCCAGCAGAACAGCTCCCTCAGCTCACCAGAGCACTGACTGTAATACCTACAACACTGCAGCAATTCAGTGGAGTTTCAGATACAATAAAAGCTTTAGAAGTGGGAGATCTATTACACTGTAGGACAAAATCCCTTCTCCTTCCCACCAGGAACTGGAGGAAGCCACATCATATGCATCATTTAAAAGCAGTCTAGAAGCAAAAGGCACATGAAAACTCACCATGGGGAACAATCATGCCCTGCTTTAGGGCAGTAAATGACTGACTTTGTCTTGTTAATCTCATATTTTATTGCCGCTGCTGCTTGTACAGTGCTGCACGGAAGAAAGTGAGCTAACGGAGCAGAGACCCTGCTCACTGCTCACCTGTCTCCTGTCCTGTGAAGGCTCCATCTCCCCTCCTGCACATTCTCTTCTGCACAGCTCCACAAGACAGCAGCTTTGGATGCACCACCACCATACCATGGTCACACAACACTGTCAACAAGGACTTGGGGAGGAAAAGCAGTGACAGGGCCATGGGAGCAACGCAGGACCTCTTGCAAGCTCCCTTCTCTGTGACCAGGGTGAGGGGTGGCACCTTCCTTGCTCATCATCAGTCTGGTCCTTGGTCCATGTGGGAGCTGTGGTCTGGGGAAAAGGAGTCTTGGAGCAGGGTCTCACTACCTTGCAAATGCCATGGGGTTTGCCACATCCCATTCAAACACCCATTCTCTGATGATGGTGGTGCCTGGAAATTTAAAATGTGTACAAAATTCTCTGAACTCACAAGACCTTTTTTAAGCCCAAAGCAGCAAATACCTTAGAAGAAGCAAAGGGGAACTCTTAGCACCAGGAATATTGTGGGATACAGCATGTTTGTTGCATATAGCCACAGGGTGGTTTGGGGGAAGAGAGATACCTAGCTTCATAATGATCTTGGACTGCAGCTGGACTCTCAAAGCATGTCTGCTCAAGAACTCTGATCAGCATCTGCGCAGAGTGAGATATGAGCCAGCACTGACAAGAACTTGTTTTGCTCTTGGTTGTCAGCACTGGCAAAAAAAACATGTCCATAATTTGTTTTTGTTATTTCACACTTGCTAACAGGATAAAGAAATCAATCAATCAACACAGAGAAAATGAGATTAAGAAGTCATAAGCACCTTTAAATTCTCAACAGACTGACCCTCATCTGTAACCCAGGGTCAAAGTCTAAAGTATTCTGTCTAGCTGTCTATATTATCTAACTCAATATCTGCCTATTTCTCGAAATGAAGACGCATCCTTTGATGAAAGCAGCCCTGATGACTGTGAATTTCTTCCTGACAACCCACAACCCGGAAGAAAACTGCAAATTCCATGGAAGAGTCCTACAGTGTCAGCTGGTGATTGATTTGGATGACCACAGATACATGAGGAAGATGCTGCTCCCACACCCAGTGTCCCACCCAACCAGCTGTCTGTCTGAAAGGAGTGCATCCCTTCCCAGATGCTGTCACCACTTGCTCGAGCACTCAGCTTTGATCGGAGGTTTCCCTTTCAAGCACTGACCTGTCCTGCCCGGTCAGTCCTGCTTAGCTTTCAGCACCTGATAGGATCATAAGCCAAGGCAAACGTAAGCAAAGGATAGAAACAGCGGATAGAGATCTAGAGTAGGTAGTTACACATGCAGCAATGGTATGTTATGCACAAAGATGCATGAAATATGTTTGAGAATGAAAAAAAAAAATAATCTGCATAGATAGCAGAGTTGCTCAGAGTCCAGGATATTATCAGATCTGGAAAAATGCCATGTGAATGAGTCACTAGAGCATCAGTCAATGGCTGCGTATAGAAAATGCCACAAAATAGGCTGTTGTAGTCCCTCTCTGGCATTCATACAGTATCATTTCAGTTTCCATAAATGATTGACTAACATGTGCAATGGGCCGCTTACTTGCATTATAGTTACCTGTTCCACTACCCTACTCCAGTCCAATCCCTACTCACATCCTCCTCCCCTTTAATAAAATGTATTACAATGAAACATCTTTCTCAGATCATCATTGGGGAGCAAACTAACACCCTTTGAAAAATGTTTTACATATTCCTTCCACAGCTGCTCTCCAACCAGCCCGTCAGTGTGGTTGTAAGGTAGCATGCTGCTGAAAAGGGACACCAAATGTGGCTGATCCAGAAGTTTATATATGCCCTGTTCCTTCAGGAGCTGGAACAGAGTACCTCAGCTCCCCAGCATTTAAGATCTACACAACTTAAAAGCTGAAGATCTGTAGATCAAGACTGGATTCCAGCAACAGGACTTGGCACACAGAGGTCTTGTGTATCAGAAATAGCGCCTTCAGCCTGAGCTAGAAGCCAACAGCCAGACTGCAGAGATCTCACAGCATTGGTATCATCCATTGCACATGCTACAGCTCAACACATAGGTCTTGGCTGCACCTATACTGAAGGATGGGTCCCTGCTCTGAGCTCTGCCCTCGGCTGGCCTCAGACGGGCAAGGACCTTCTTAGCAAAGCAGCTTTTTGCTCAGCTCCCATTTCAACCACCTCAAACAGGCAAGAGCAAAGGAAAAAAAAAGGAGTCTGGGTCAAAAAAACTGGGAGCCAAGGGGGATTGTCTGAGGAAAGCCTGGGAAGCAGAAGGCCCCTGTGCCCAGACTCACTTTGGTACCACTTGTGCAGCAACACTATGGGAGACAGAAGTGCAGGTGGCTCCTGGACACTCTGCTCAGTGCTGGGAGCTGTCAGCCATTCCAGGCTGCTTTTTGTGAGTCTCACAGGAGGATCGATGGGAAGGATCAAGAGGTAGAAGTGCTGCCTGAGTCTGCCATCACTGTTGCACTTTGGGTGGCACAGGTCAGGCGGTGCCTCTTATGCTGACCCTCAGAGCCCTGAACTGCTGCTTCTATCAGCATTGCCTTTGGGGGAGATCCAGGACAGACCCCACACTCCCACAGGTGCTGGGTATCACAGCAGGTCTGTGCTCCCACACTACATGCAGAAATATCTCTTGAAACTGGAGGCACACTCTTCCATCAGCACATAGGGTCTTCTGGCCAGTGTAGCAGGGAAGACCAGCTCCTGGCCAAGCTCTTCATGACTCCAGAGAGGAGTGTTAGGCATCAGCATGCCTTCACACTCTATTTATTTACCAGTCAACTGCTTCAATGGCTTTAAACAACTGTGTGACAGCCAGTTCCCTATGCAAATGTGGACATGGACAAACTAAATGTCAACCTGTTTACCCCTAACCCCCTGTGCCATGGAGATTTGGCCACTCACTCAGTCATCCTGAGCATCCATGCCTTACTCTTAATCAGAACAGATCACACCTCATTAGCCCTGTGTCATGGCAGCCTCCCAGCCCAGGACCTGCGTCATGTACATCTGAAATCAAGTGGGAAACCAGACTACATCCAGAGGCAAAGATGGGGACAAGATTCCACATATGCAAGTCAGCTGCAGAGACTGCCTCGCTGTTTGTGAGGCAGAACCGGTCTGCTGGCACTAGGAAACACGAAGACAAGTTTAACTGGAAAACACCTTGATGTTATTTGTGCAGATTTCATGCGTGTTTTGCATTTGAGTCTGAGCCACAAAAAGAATTACACAAATTAGATGGGTTCACATGCACAAACACAGTGCAGTGAAGAAGCAACCACTCTATGACTGAGACAGTTTTACCTGCCTGAATAATCAATACATCCTTCATTTTCTCTGCTACTGTAGAGATAGTTGATGGAAAATCCGTATCTAGACAAAGAATCTACCTTCTGTCTCCGTATCACCATTTTCAAATTGGTTGTGATAGGCAACCTAGGACAAGGACTGACCCTCCTAATGCATTTGTGTTGGGCTGGCACACTCAAGTAGATCCTGAAGGTACTGCTGTAATCACTACCTGTGCCAACGTGAATTGTAGCAAAGAGGTTATACAAAAAGATTTTTGCATCTAATACAAACAGGTGAGCATACACCCCATGACTTCTGTGTGTCAGCACACTAGAAGAGCCATGATACACCCTAGGAAATGTTTTGCTTCTGTGGCTTTGGATGCTGGTGGGAAGACCCCCACCTGTCCTGCTCTACTGACATGTTATATACCCTTGAAGTGTGGCTGTGTGATGCCATAAGGTGATGCTCATCCAGTGTCATTTGCAGGATCCAGTCAAGTGCCAGGTCAGCTTTCACTGAGCCTAGCCGAAATTAGCTTTGGACACCCCTGAGTCTGAGCATGCCATGTCCATTTCCAGCTCCAAGCCTTGCACAGCTGATGGGCAGTGCCACTCACCTTGCTTTGTGTTTGTATTAGCTTCTGTTTATGATTAGGAGAGGCATATCTACCCTACGTGCCATGTGGGATTGTCCAGGAAATTAATCCATGCTGGAGTCCTGCAACACTCTCTGTCTTGTCACCAAGTCCCCATGTTTAATCATTGGAGCACTTGGAGACACGTATGTACCAGGACCTTCTCTATCTGTCCATCCCAGTCAAGTGTCATATAGATACAGTTCACAAACTGAGCCAGACCCCATATTGCCCAGTTTTAGTCCTAATTTCTCCCAGTGAAAGTCAGATCCTCTAATCCCTATTCACCACCACTTCCCCTAATAAGTATCACAGCTATGCATGTTTACAGGCCGTTCCTGAGTATCATGAGGTGTTCCTGAGTTCATGAGACTAATCTGTCTGGGATAGATTGAAATAGTTCATTAGAAGGTAGACCAGAAAACTCATGGACAGCTCCATGACTTTCACAGGTAGTGGTGACCTGAACAGGAAAGATGAGCAGCCTGCTCTGGCCAACAGTACGGAAGATACAGGAGAGAGGTTTGGACACCAGCTCCTGAATCTGGTCTTTGTCCGTCAGACACCCCTTTTGATGACCAGAAGAGCAGAACATTCTGGAGAGTTCCTCTTGCCTATTGGACACACCCCTGTGCACCCCCAAGCTGTCTTCAAGAAGCAAACCAGAGCAGTTTGCTGGTTTTGTCACTCCTGGTGTTGTCAGACTCTAAGAGCAACTCCTACATACTGCAATGAACCATCACCTCCTGTTGCTGAACAGATCACAGAAAATCAAGGATTAACACAAGAAGTGAGAAGGTCACCTATACTTCTTGTAGAGTCTGAGCCCAGCACCTCAAAACTTTTGCTCTTCCCAATTTGGAAACTGCCACTAACATTCTCTGCTGCTCCCACCTGGATCAGACAATGTGCTAGTAAGGGAAGGATCTTCCCTACTCTGAGCCATTACTCCCAAAATAACTCAGTTCTTGTATGAGGATGGTCAGACTTAGAGAATCTTTAAGGTTGGAAAAGACCTCTAAGATCATGAAGTCCAACTGTCAACCCAACACTGCCATGACCACTAAACCATGTCCCAGAGTGAATTGGCTTGGTTATGGGAGGCTCCCTCTGAAGCCTGGGCTGCTAGGGGCAACAGCATCAGCTACTGCCACATTCCCAGAGAACAGCAAATCACCTTCACTCTCATTTTTAAAAAGTCTTGGTAGGAGTCCAGACTGTCTGAAAGAGACTGTGGCTTCAAGATCAAGGCTGACCTTGGCAATGCCTTTCCTTCGGCTGTTTTAAGCAGTAATGAACTCTGTCCCTCTCCGTAGGAGGAAGAGTCTGTGTGGGGCCAACCACATGCTGTGGAGTAAAATTTCCCAAGAGCTAAAAACCATCTTAAACTTCTCTACCTCCATGAGCATAAAAGGAGAGCTCTATGTGTGTGTCCACATGAGTGTTTCTGTGGAAAGCAAGGGAGAGACTGACTCGGTGCAATGGGGATTTCAAACAAAACAATTTAGTTACACATATTTCCTCCATAAGCAGGATGAGGACTAAACATGTAACAGCTGTTGCTTAATGCATTCCTAGATAGCACACAGATATTGTGCTGATAAACACCACTTAAGAACCGAGATAGCAAAGGAGAACAAGGGAAGTAATGATGTTAGTTATGCAGAGAGCAGGTCAGATCTTAGTGTGACTTTAAAACAACCTGGTTTCCATCCCTCCATTTATCACAGCATTTATAGTAATGCATATAGCAGTGAAGCATTTTAATAGCATTTTAGAGGCAGTAAAAGCTTCAGAAAGGTGACATTCATTGCACTGCTCTACAGCTACCCCTGAAAACTGGAGAGACACATCACACGCACCCTTTAAAACCTGACTTGAAAAAATACCCTTTGAAAACAAAATGTTGGTATGGATCCTGTGCTGGTGGAGTGTCTAGATAAGACCAGATAAATCACACCTGTTTCAGATCTTTAGCTTTCACCAAAGTACAGCTGGGGAAAGACAGGAGAAAATGAAGAGGTGACCATCCAGGGGTGTTTCCTATACACTGGCCTCTTCCAGTGCACCGTGACAAGGCCTCCCATGCAGGGCTTGTCCCTTATTCCTAGCTCCAGGAGGTGGCAGCAGCACTCATGCCTTCAGGAAACCGCTTCTGTGCGGGATCAGCATCCTCTCCTGCCTCTGGAGCAAGAGAAGGACCGACATCCTGGGGGAAAGCAAGTGTATATCCAACCCCTCAGACACTCTCAGCATCTCTAAACTGAACCACCACTTGTAGTGGGCCTAGCTTTGTAGGCAAGCATAGTATAAGACACAGGGAAGGCATATTAAAAAATAAAATAAAATAAAATAAAATTATTTGCGTCTGGCTTGGTTTTTTCATGCTAAGGAAGGGGGGAAAACGCTTTCTGGAATTGAAAAGAACCCTGAGTGTCTCTTCATCATTCCCACGGGGAAGCTCATCAGCATTGTTCATTAAAAAATCCTTTGTAAAAATATCACCTGCATTGATTCTCTCCAGACATCTCTGAGACTAAAGGTTGAAGAAAAAGCACAAATGTATGTCAGAGAAAGAAACAAAAAAAATAATATAAAACTTGTCCCAAAGACAATACATCCTCGACAGACCAAATTTATAATGGAGGGGGGGGAAAAATGAAAAAAGCCAGGAATAGACAAAAGCTCCTTGCATTCTGAGACAAAAAAATATGCTACTGGTTTTCACTACAACTCTGTAGTGATGAGACTCACCTGAGAAAATTAGCTATGAAGTGCAAGTCATAAGTGTTGATGACTCCATTACACTTCTGGGATGGGTGAGCAGGAGCAACACGACCATTTATGAGCACAGATGCCATAGACTCACCAAATGGAGTCATGTGGTCCCTACTTATAGTGGCTTCTTGTGTTTGGGGACCTCCTCTCACATCCACAGGATAGAACAGTTCTCAATAGACAAGAGGAAACAGCCTCAAGTTTCATGAGGGAAGGTTTAGGTTGGATATTAGAAAAAAAAATCTTCACTGAAAGGGTTGTCAAGCCTTGGATCAGGCTACCCAGGGAGGTGGTGGAGTCACCATCCCTGGAGGAATTTAAAAGATGTGTAGATATGGTGCTGAGGGACATGATCTAGAGGTGACCAGTCAGTGCTGGGTTAACAGTTGGACTTGATCTTAAAGGTCTCTTCTAATGAAAATGATTCTATAATATCTGAAGGTCTGTATCTGTCAAAGTACTGATGTAGCCCAGTAAATACAAGTTTTGAAATTGTTAGTGAAAGACACAGACTTTGGCTTCTCAGGATGTCTCCAGGCTTATCTTGACCTGAGCTGGTGTTAGTTTACTTTAACAACTGCTACTGGTTATGTAACTTCTGTATAACCTGTTCTGGATTTATCTCTGTGATACCATATATGGCAAAATGACAAACATAAGTAGTCACTGAGTAACAAGAATTAGCCCTTTATGTTAATTGAGCATAGGGGAAGCTGTGGTGCAACTTCTAAACTCTTCCTGGAAACCACCAAAAAGAAGAGAGTGCGTGATGAGAAAAAAAAACCCATAAAAATAGACCCGAGCAGACGCCAGATCTGAGGAGGAAGGGACAACCACCACAAACGTTGTTCTCCCAGTGAACAGCTCAGGACACTGATGACTCACAGAGACTGCTCACCACCCCTCTGCTTGAGGAGGCTGGTGCCAGCAACCATGAGACTCAGAGGTACCTCAGAATGTGAGGATAGCATTGGCGAGGAGGATTAGATATTAGTAAGCTTTATTTTATAACAGTTATAAGAGTTTTATTATTAATGAGGCTTTTCTGTATTAATCTGGATTATGTGCTAGTATTATTGCAACTGGCCCAATAATAACTTTATTATGTCTTGATTAGGTTAAGAGTTTTGTTAAGCTTTTGGCTCTGTATGAATATAATGTGTTCACCTTGGCCCATAACAATACTTCATATGTAGCATGAAAGAAGCTGTCAGAAACACAAGACTCATTGCCAGGCACCAGCAGAGCTGAGAAAGCCTCTTCAGACAATGACTTCAAAGACATAAGTGAACTCTACACAAATCCTTTCCCTTGAAATCCATCCTGTACCAGTTTACTTATTTGAGCATGCATACAACAACTGCTATTCTCAGAACAGCCACCAGCCTCCAGGTACCCTGGCATCAGGAGCCAAAATTTCAGCCAACAGCCTAGGAGCTGCAGCTATTCAAGATACTCCTGCTTGGCCTTTTCCAGGCATCACCTTAAACAAATACATCACCTACTCCCAGCTTGTGCCCACGCACATGCACCTAACCCCATCACTTCTTTGGCTGTCAGTTTAGACCTTAATTTATCCAGATTGTTCTTTCTTACAAACTCATTTCTCTCCAAAAGCTGTGAGCTGAAATAACTGGTGAGGTGATCACTTGCACCCAGGGCAATGCACAGACTCTCTTTGACCCACCTACAATCAATTCATATTTCGAGTCCTTCTTTGAGAAGGTAATTCTGACCAAAGAACTCCAGCTGCAGCTGGTAACACCTCTCCAACAAGAGCCAAAGCTTGGAAAGAAAAGGAGAAACAAGTTTCTCATTGCCATGCTCATCGCATTGTTTTCAGAGGTTTGCTGATCAATATCTGCTCTAACTCTGCAACCTCCACTCACTGTGCAAGGCTGAGGCTGAGCATCACTGAAAGCACCTCCCCACCTCTCAAAACTCACTACAACCATGCCATCAGAAGTAGAAACCACAGTGACATGTCACCCATACAAGAAGACCAGTTGGTAGGTTACAACAGAGACAAGAATAGCCTAAAATCACTCTTGTTAAGAGTTGTAGAGGTTTGAATGGAGCCAGATTTTACTGTCAGGCTGACCAAACAAAGTTGGGTGCCTATGCCAAACTTCTGCTGAAATAAATTTTTACCCAAGAAAAATGTGCATTCTGAGAGCATTTCATTTTTCTGATAGGAAAATATAGTGTGGGAATTCAAAATTTTTCAATCAATCATAACTGTTTGCCTTCTCCTCCATTGTCCATGAGGTGGTTCATCACTGTTTGTAGAGTACAGTGTTCTTCACTGCAATGTGCTCATAGCAGCCAACTGAGTGTTTACACATTTTAAGACATTATACGAGAATAGAAAGCGTCATTTGGTTTGGAATCTATTATTTCAGATTCTTGGGGATTTTTCTTCCTATGACTTCCAGTCATCTCTATAATATGTAACACCCTCCAAAGATTATTCCTGATTTCCCAAGGACAAAGAGAAAACAATTCCAGCTTCTTCTTGCTAAAATAGGCATTGCACAATGGGAATATGGGAAAGGAAAAGTGGGAGAGGTCCACCATAGACAGACTGGACAGACAAGACTGCAAGAAAATGGAGACATCCTTCTCTTTTCATATTCATCTTTAATGTAGGAGGAAGTAACCATTTTAAGTCAAGAGAGATGGAAAGGTCCATATTTTTCTACCTATTTCCACTATATATACATATAAACCCCAGACTTTAAAAAACTAAACTTGCAATAAAATCATGAGATGTGGTCAAAAAATACTCTGCCCCCAAGAGATCAACTGGGTTTTAGCAGTTTCCAAGGTCCCTCCCAGCCACAACAGTCCGCTGTGACTTGAGATAACCCTTGAAATAACCCCTCATCCTGACCACAAATTCTAGCAAGCAGCCCCAGAGGAAGAGTCTCGTTTAGTCAGCAGCTGCATCAAAACTTGTTTTATTTGCTTAAGCTGAAGGTTGTGCAAAAGAGCAAGAAACACAGCAAGGCTTTATGCAGGGAAAAAAGACTCTCCTTCTTTATAATGTATGACCCCTCCCCACTAGATGTATGTTCAACTTCTAGTATTGTCCTCTTACCTTTACCTCCCGCCCATGACTTCCCCCAGTCTGATCCACAGTAACCAATAGACCCAAGGACTGCAAAGCAAATTCACCTGTGGTAAAGGAAATACAGCTACATGTCTTCTGCTGACACACTGCACCATGTCCTCAATGGGAAATAAGTGGAATTTCCCAAGGGTGTGCAGCGATGCCTGGTAGACCCAAATGAGGCAAATAAAGGAAAATTGTTTCCCAGTTGTCCAGTAGCCAGAGCTGGAGCAGATTTCTCAAACTGATCAACTGCCATTCAGGCACAAAAGAAGCAGTCAGATATTCAAAGTAGCTCAGTATCCAATGCCAAGAAGGATCACAATGTCAGCCTTTCAAAAGGTGTCCACTGTCCTCTTGCTAATCCTCTGGTTTTCCACCCATGTCCCAGTTTGCAATGCATGTGGATAAGCAGTGATTCCAATGGGAGCCAGAGGCAACAGCAAAAGGATGTGGAGAATCAGCTCCAGTAATGGGTTGGACTTGATGATCCTGGAGGTCTTTTCCAGCCTAGATGATTCTATGTACAGCACCTCTGTGGAAGCCAGCTTCCTCCTCTGCCTCTACTCCTCCTGTAAATTCATTATAGCTCATGCCAGGCAGCAGCTTCTCCACTTTTATGGCTTTTCTCTGTGACCTACGACTGCTTTTGGCACCGTGCTGCATGCACCAAATGCAACATCCAAGAATTCAGAGCTGACAGAGGTGCTAAAGACATGGGAATTATGTCTGGAAATGGAGAAGAAAAGGAAGCTATCCCCGGCTTTGTGGGGAGAACACACTGTTGAAAATAAGTCATTTTGTGAGGGGTGGAGTTAGTAAGATGCACTTTGCTACAGTTTCCCCTTCAATCTCCTTCACCATGATACTCTCAGCTCCTTCCAGAATCTTGCCCTAGTTTGGCTGGAGATCTGAGTCTTGCGCTGCAGCTGGCTGTCCTGAAGCCACACCTGCATTGCTTCATTAGCCAGGATATAGGTGCTCCTTGGACAACAGGCAGCAGCACCACAGAGTATATATTGTATATAGTGATGGACACTGCCTTTGGCTTGTGGGGAGAGAGCAGGGAACAGCAATAACATGGATGTTTCCAGCTGCCAGTTTTCACACTGTGAGCAAATTCAAATCTTCAAGATATCTTGCTAGATGCAGAATACTGTAGAAATCATACTCATGATTCAAAAGCTTTTAGGGGGCATAGTCAGGGAAGGAGAAATGAATAGAGGGGAAAGAGTAAATGCAAAGCTTAATTTCGCTAGGTAATTAGGTTTAAATCTACTGGCAAATGACATTACTGTGGACTTTCCACACTAGTTTAACACAAGATGTCCTGCAGATATCAATAGGAATCCATTAGAGATACAATGCAAGTGTGAGGTTATGCTTGCTGGAACGTGTAAAAGATCAGGTGGGACCATTAAAGTCCCTTTCAAGCTAATTTTAAGTGTGAAGCAATTACCAGAAATACTGAAGAGGAGAGAGAAAAAGGGAGGGAGAAAAAAGATATGCAGTAATAAAATCTATTCTGAAAGACAGACTCTAACTGGCTGCTAAATTGAGTGTGCTCCTAAGTGGGAAAAGGAACTGGCTGAGAGAAATGGAAACTCCCTTGCTCATGGTAACTGAGTGAACACTGGACTGGGGAATTTATCTCCATAAGGGGCCAAGAGGTTGCAGCCACATGGGCATTGTAGTGTGATCCTTGTTCAAGAATCCACCTGACTCTCGGGGAACTCTGGTGTTTCCCTGGCCAACATCTCTCTAGACAAGCTCCAGACAAAACAGAATCACAGATTCACAAAATCACACAACATTAGGGGTTGGAGGGGACCTCAAAATATCATCTAGTCCAACCCCCCTGCTAGAGCAGGATCACCTAGAGATCAGGTCACACAGGAACATGTCCAGGTGGGTTTTGAATGTCTCCAGAGAAGGAGACTTCACAACCTCTCTGGGCAGCCTATTCTAGTGTCTGTCACACTCATCATGAAAAAGTGAGCCAATGAAGCCAGAGAATTTGTAACTTGCAGCACTGCAAAAGCATATGATTTCTGACGATTCTTGAGGTTCCCCCATCTCTATTTTTCTGGGATACTATGTTTTTTCCTGAAGGCATTTATCTTTTGAAAAGCAATTCTGTGAAGTGCTGGAAGAGGAGATAGTCAAAATGATGTTAGAAAGCTGCACCCTCTGCATCTGCTGCAGTTACCATTACAATATTGTGCCGTTCTGATCCAGGGCATAATAAGAAAAAGCAGAAAAGGGAAGGGACCTTTGTCACTCTTAGCATGTGGCATCAAGATCTGCCAACTGCCTAGTCCACAACAGCTGATTTTTTGATTGAATTTTTTTTTCCAGGTTTATAACACACATTTACCCCTGCCTGTGAATTTTATTTCAGTTATTTTACTCATTTTCATTTCCATTTACTCATTTTCATTTCTGTCACTGAGGTCTATCTACATAACAGATAGAAGGTGAATAATTCAGTTGAGGGCATCAAAGCTCAGTTTCTTTCTTTGAATTTCCTTGTGGGCCTCCTGGCCTGATGAAGAGCTACATCCAATATTGAAACCCAAAAAGCCAAAATTCAGAGGGAAAAGGCAAATTTGGTGCCAACCTTTGTCATCCCAAAGAATCTTCCTTGATAAAGGCATACTTCTTTTTGCAGTGACCTGAAAACCACATGGGTAGGGAGGTGCTGACACAAAACAGGGTGAGAAACAGAGGGATGAACCTTCCTGGAAAGTTTCAACAATAACAAAAGTATCTTTTCAGAAAAATAAGAAATTTTTCTATTTTTCTCTTCCCTGTTTCCCTTAGAGGTATCCTGCCCATTATTTCTCCATGTTGAGCTGCCAGTCAGTTCTTGTTCAACAAGGGAAAGTGTAAGGTCCTGCACCAGGGAGGAATAACCCAATGCACCAGTACAGGTTAGGGGTTGATCTGCTGGAAAGCAGCTCTGCAAAGAATGACATTGGTGTCCTAGTGGACAGTAAGTTAACAATGAGCCAGCAATGTGCCCTTGTGGCCAAGAAGGCCAAGGGCATCCTGGTGTGCATTAAGAAAAGTGTGACCAGCAGGCCAAGGGAGGTTCTCCCACCACTCTGTTCTGCCCTGGTAAGACCACATCTGGAATATTGTCTCCAGTTCTGGGCTCTTCAGTTCAAGAGGGTCAGGGAACTATCAGAGAGAGTCCAATGGAGGACTACAAGGATGATTAAGGGACTGGAACATCTCNCTTAATGAGGAAAGACTGAGATTCCTGGGGCTGTTTCACCTGGAGAAGAGAAGGCTGAGAGGGGATCTGATCAGTGTTTATAAATATCTGAAGGGTGGGTGTCAGGAAGATGGGACCAGTCTCTTTTCAGTGGTGCCCAGTGATAGGTCAAGAGGCAACAGGCACAAACTGGAACACAGGAAGCTCCACCTCAACATGAGGACAAACTTCTTTACCATGAGGGTGACAGACACTGGAACAGGCTGCCCAGAGAGGTTGTGGAGTCTTCTCTAGAAACTTTCAAAACCCATCTGGACATATTCCTGTGTGACCTGCTCTGAGTAACCCTGCTTTGACAGGGGGCTTGGACTAAATGATCTCTTCCAACTCCTACTATTCTGTGATTCTCATTTCAATTACAAACCCTATGCCAGCAATAACTTCCTGGATTTTAAACCAGCCCTTCTCACTCTGGCTCTTTCCCACTAGTTATGTTGAGACATCAGAGAGTAGAGAAGCTGAGCTGACAGGAGTTTGGAGGTTTTGTGGAAGTGTAGCTCAGCCACAGAGGGTTTGGTCCAGAACTGAGACTGCATCAGCAGGATTTCTAGAAGAAGGGGAAGGAAGAGCTTGTGCCAGATATAGTTGCAGTGTCCCAGGAGGCACCACAGGCCACCAGGCAATCACTATCTTCCTGTAAATTACAGAAAAGGGAGGGTTGAGCAGTTCCTCATGTGTCCCAGATGGGCTGCAGAGAGAGGAACATCACATGTAGGGTGACAAGGTGAATGGAGGTGATGGAGAGGATGGATGTATACCAGGAATGTGCCTTACAGAGCCCAGTAACTTCTGATCTCCTGGTAGTCCTTCTCCTTTGCCTACTCAGGACTATCCTGAACAACTTGGGAGTCTCTCTCTGGGAAGTCTGGATCACCACGCTTTTTATTTAACCAGCCATGAAACACCAGAATAGTTCTTCATTAGAAACCTGTGACAAAGACCTATGAAAAATGCACAATTTGTGTCTGGTCCAGCCTGGTTAAGTTTTCTACAGGAACTGAACCTCATCCATCCAGATGAAAACCAGCAGTTTTCACAGCTCTCTGTCACGGCTTATCCTTTAACCTTTCCCACCAGTCCATGGGAACAGAGCCCACAGGCAGGAGTTTCTACACACAATTTGAGGGATGAGATGCTGGAAATGGGCAATGACGTTGGTTAATGACTTGGTAACACTTGAATGACGTTGGTTAAAGACCAGGTCTGCTTCTACTGTACATGGCTTTTATATTTTCTGCAGGTCATTAGTGTCCTAAGCACCATGTGCTTTCAGTGTCGGGCCATTCATGGCACATGGTACTTGTTAGTAGTTTTGGCAGCTTGCAGCAACTCTGGTACGTGATTTGCATTATGGTCAGTTCCTGTAATCTGATGAATCTTATGATACCATAACGAATTTCTTACAGTTCCTCTCTTGCCATCATGCAAATACTGAAAATCTCAGCTCCCATTTTAGAAAAAAATGCTCCTGTCTTCAAAGTTCTTGAGTGAACCATAAAGGCTTGAGACCATAATGCAGACAAATGAAGTCACAGCTACAGTCTTAGACCAAGGAGACTAAATCACACTTCTCAAAAGCTTCTAGATAGGAATGCTGTGTGTCAGACAACTTCCACTGTATGTGAGCACTCAGCCATGGACTTAACAACACAGTAAATGAAAATGAAGGGGAAACAAACCAATTAAAATGTCTTAAATCCATCATTTTACAGACACATTGTAAGGAAATTTAAGCACATATTAAAAGCTTAACTTCTTAAGCATATCTTAAGCCTCTCACTGATGTTATAGATGAGTATCCTGCAATGCTACCTGCTAAAGCTCCTACCTCTCCAGAGGTGAATCAGCTCCTACAGCTTGAAGCTTCTCCATCGAATCCAAACTTCCAGCCAAAGATTTTGCATAGGCTGTGACAAGCTGCTTACCAAACTGCATCAGCCCCTTCGGATCCAACAAACCCTACAAGATGGGTCCTCATCTGGGATTGCAACAGACTTTGTAGTTTCCTAGAGTTGTAAGTTCACAGCTCCCTTCAACCTGCACAGATCCCAGCACAATCCAACCTTTTGGAAATCAGCCGCTGATAATTTTTGTGTTTTCTCTGGCAAATCACACCATCCCAGGAGGTCTCCAGCAGAAACCTGCTTGGAAAATGTGTCCTGTGATCTGATATTTCCTACCTGATTCTTCTGGAGCAGAAAATCTGAATTCATCGCTGTAACAGCACAGGTTTCTGGGCAGGAGGCCCAAAAGTTCATTCCCTGGAGACAAAATTAGACCTGAGGTGTGACTGTGGGAGGCAGTGAAGTGAGAAAGGAAACTTTCCCTTCACGTGATAGGCAATGTCCTAAAACAGAATGACTGTGTCTCCTGTGGCAGCAACCAAGTATCCAGTCCCATCACTGGCTTGCTCATCAGCTATCATCCTAATAACTGGTAAGTCTTAGAGACATGTGAGTGATTTTTCAGATGATTCCAAGATAGGTACAGGAGTGAATTTTATTTTCATTCGCTGATCTGCATGAGAGCTCCAACGAGTCTGAATGAGATGGTCCACCACAGTTCAGATATGTATAGGGAGGGAGAGGTGCTTCTTCCATGTAGCAGCAACAGAGATGGGAACCAAATACTGTTCTCCACAAACACAGTCCAGAGAAGAAAAACTGTGCGTGAAGGTTTGGGAACAGAAGGTTTTCATCCAGTAGAAGTGTCCAAGGAGTCAGAATATGAGATCATGCAGCTTTCGACTCAAGGTTAGACTGTTCCTTAGTGCAAGTGGACTGTGGAGCATTTACTCTCCGTAGTTTTAAGACAAAATATGTTCTCCAAGGAAAAGACAGGTCCCTGAGGATGGAATCCTCTCCACCTAATGTTGTGTGTCTACAGTAGAGGCACTTATGCCAGTGATGAGCCTCTTAGTATAAATGGGAACCTGCAGTGTAATTAGAACCAGAGAACCTGATCTCCAAGGGCTGTATTGACTCTGTCACCCCAGGGGGCACCTACCCATTGCAGAAGCCCACATTTGGTCAGATGGCCTCAGTCCTGCTATTCTTTTCTGAAGGAGGTGGGGAAAATTGTTTAGTCTTTGGTATGCAGCAGGACATACGTTCTTCCTCTCTGCCCAAAAGTTTGCTTGATCACTCACCATTTGTCTTCATTCTGCCTTTAAAGAAGTGTAATCCCCAAAATACCAACTGGACCTGCTAGCCCAGGGTTCTGGACAAACTTCCTTATAAAAGCCTTTGTTGCTATATAAAAGGAACACAGCAACATCTTTGCATTCCTTTGCAAATACAACCCCAGGCTATGCCCTGGCCAGATAAACTGTCCCAGTGTCCCCAGCTCCTGGTGTGAAACTGTTGATGGCAGGAATTCTTCCCAGAAAGTTGAAGAAAAACCACTCCAACCTCCAGATATGCTGCGAAGGAGTCAGGGTGTTTTAATCCACCCACAGTGCTTAGGCCTGCGTCTACCAAATGATATATCAAATCCNGGTATAAAGACAGGCTGAGACAGCTGGGGCTGTTCAGCCTGGAGAAGAGAAGGCTCCGGAGGGACCTTATAGTGACCTACCAGTATCTGAAGGGGGCCTACATGAAGGCAGGGGAAGGTCTATTCAAAAGGGTTTTTAATGATAGGACCAGGAGTAATGGTTTTAAGCTAGGAAAGGATTTAGACTGGATATTAGAAGAAGGTTCTTTAACGTGAGGGTGATAGATCAGTGGAATGGGCTGCCCAGGGAGATGGTGGAGGCCCCATCCCTGGAGTCATTCAAGGTAAAGGCTTGATGGGGCTCTGAGCAGCCTGACCTAGGTAGAGATGTCCCTACTTGTGTAGGGAGGTTTGGACCAGATGACCTCTGGAGGTCCCTTCCAGCCTAAAAATTTCTATGATTCTATGATCCTCACCTTCCCTTACCCTACAAAATCACCAGCCTGTTGTGCAGAATTCCTGCACATCCATCTTCCTATCTTGGATCACAAACAGGTTTTCTGGCTGCTAGCTGGCTTTCTGGACAGCTCAGCATTTTGGCAAAGAGCTGAAACTTCAGACAAGAGAGAGTGAATGGCAGGAGGTGGCTGATTTTCCACTGTCTGGGGAGAGAAGACAATGGTCTGAGCCCTCTTTGCTATGCAAAGGTGTGGACATCAAAGCTGTTGTTGACATGGTTGGTATTGTGGGTAAAGAAGGCAGAATCCAGCCATCCAGGGCTGTGAGTGTCTGTATCTCACATGCCTTGTAGCTGAAGTGTCTGCAAGATCTAAGGGAGAATCTGGTATTTACATGTCTGCGTGTGTGCGTCTGTGTGGGAGTAGGGTTTGTATATATTATAAGGAGAAATTGCAGATGGAAACAACCCAGTTTAATGTCTAAGGCCTGGTTCAAAGCCCATTAAAATCAGCAAGAGTCATTCCACTTACTGGGATGAATTTTGGCCACATTTCTCCTTGCCCCTCCCCAACACACTTATGACCTGAGGGCTGCCCCCTGCTGCATAACCTCAGTTAAACCCTGTGAGCAATGGGGCTTCACGTGTTCTCCAGGTTGTTCTACAGGGAATCGCTGGAGATGTCCCCTCCTCTTGTGTTCACACCCTGCAAATACTTAAGAGGCAAGTGTTGCTCATTCATCACTCCTTACTCAAGATACCAAGATTCCATTGTTTGATTTGGTTTTTTAAATTGGCGCCACCAGGTTTTTTTCCATCTTTTGGATTGCTTTTATCTGAACACACTCCAGCATCATCTCCCTCCCCAGTAGCTGGCTTTGGATCAGAAGGGTTCATCATCTCATCATCTTCCTCTATACCCTGGTCTATCATGTTTCTACCAGCTTTGCTTGAACTGCTTTGGTCTGCAACTGAAGTATCCACTTCTGAAAGGCTTTCATGCAAGATCTGCAGACACCAAGAGCTGATGACCCCTTTGCTCTAATGGCTGCACTCTGTGTGCAGTGATGCTGAGACTTTTTCTCCTTTGGATTTGTCAGGTTTCTGCTGTGCTCTCATGTATAAAAGAGCCCATTAAGATCTTATCATTTCCATACAAACATATTTATAGCCTTTGAACAAGCCACTTCTCTATCTTCTTTTCAGTAAGACCATAGGCTCATGCTCCTGAAGACTTCCACTGTAAGGTATTTTATTTCATATTTTCTGATTTTAACAGCCTTTAAAAATGTCAGTGCTGAAACAGGACCAAGTGTTAGTGGATCAGTCATAAAGGTGCACGTTTCCACCCATCACTCCCCAATTTGTACAGCCACAGATTGCAACATCTTTACCAGAACACTGAGTTAGGGTCAAAATTGAGATGCTTCTCCTCTCTACACCACAAACTCTTATCAGAAACATTGATGTCTGCTCTCCTCTTCTTTGCCCTCCCCTAAATACCACCCCAGCACCATGGATTTCTGGACATGTCTCATCCAAGTCTTGACCAGGCTGAACAAACCCATTTTGCTTTTCTGTCCTGATAACATCACGGGTCAAAGTGGAACAAACAGAAAGTGAAGGGTTGAGCTATTGAAGTGGATCAAGATCTGCCATGGGGTGCCATGGACAGTAATGTAATGTTCTGCATGAACGTGCAGGAGATGTACTCAGGGATAATGTACTTGCACAGATAGAGAATTTTTTTAATTCCAGGGTGTTATCAGATCTGGAAAAATGCTGAATGAGTGGATTGCTGCAGTAACAGTCTATTGCTACACCATGAAGGGAAACTGTATTCCCTCTCTAACATCTGCATGGTAATTGCACAGGCCCTGCAAATAATTAACTGAGCCTAACTAGACTCTTTTCCCTGCATCAAATCCATATTATCACTTCACTACACACCCCAAGAGTTAATTTTCCCTCTCAGACCCACACCTCTTGATTGTGATAGATAATGTGAAATTCTCTCCCAAATAATTTGGTGGGAATATTAGGAAGAAAGGAGTTTCAGCCTGTTTGGGAAGAAGATAAAGTCTAGGGGAGAAAGAAATTACAAGAACATTCAGTCCCCATGCTGCAAGTTAAAAGCTGATCACACATATATTCATGTGTACCTATGTAGGCGTAGTTATCTCACTGCTACCACACGCTATGGTCTGGTTTCAGCAGCCAAAGCTTTCCATAGTGCTTTCTGCTACAGCATTGAACTAGGAGATAAAATTGCATTGCTTGATTACTGCAAATCCACATCCAAAACACTGCACACTTGCAGTGTGAGCCAGAGCTGTCAAGGATAGGCACAATAATGCACTTTGCTTAAAAATCCTGTAATCTGCTCTGAATAAAAGGCCTCTGGGAAGAGATACACAGTGAAACAATGAAGTTTGCTAACACCCCTCCTACATCCCAGCACCTCCCAGAGCTCTGACTGCTTTATCCTTTTGCCCACAGCTTGTACTACCTTCCAGGTACAGCGATGCTGATTGATGTGCTGTTCCTCTTCAGTGCCTTTGTGTGAGACTAACCTGAGGAGACTCATTATGGCAGACAGTTGCTGGAACAGAATAACCAGGTGGTGAATGTAGAAGAGGGAAGGGTATGCCAACTATAGCTGTCGTTTGGCCAGCAGAAGGGAAATAGGCATTGGGCTAATGTGCCCTGATACTTGGACTCCCAGCAGTTTGTCACTATAGAAAACTGTGTATCTTATGAAATAAGACCTTCCTAAGGTAAGCATTTATTCCAGATAATCATGGAAGCTGAGACGGAATGGGAGAGTATCTGGTAAGGCAAGAAAAATAACTATGAGGAGAAAGGCTCTTGCCGGGAGCAGTTTGCTCATAGCAAAGGGTGGCTGACTTTTCTCTGAAATGGAAACTAATTCAGGGCTGCCCAGAGGCTGCCTCTGAACTGATGGACTCTTCCTACCACAGACAAACAGGACACAAGGGAGGGGAAAAGAGGCAAGCTACCTCTCTAATCAGAGTGAACTTCTCAGGAACTCACCTCCAGTCCTTTTCAGAGCCTGGAAAAGTGGCTTTGAAACTTATCACTTATCCTGGGACTACAGCAGATAGTTATCACTCCCACTGAGTGATATTCTAAGGCTGTCTTGAGTACTCCCTTTGCATATACAGTGTCCGGGCACCTCTTGCAGTCTCCCCTGGTCCTGGTGTGGACAGAACACTCAGAGAATGCAATAAAAAAACAACCACAATTGAACCTATGAAGCTTTAAATCAGACAAAATCAATGAGGAAACAAGAGATGTGTAAGTACTGTCTTTATTCTGTGAAATTATAAAAGAAGAGGAGCTAATCCAAAAACAAGCTCCCCACACAGGAAAAGTCACAGCAACCAGGACTCAGTACAAACCACTGTTGGAGTTTGTCATGGGCTTTGTTTAACCCAGTTCTAGTGAGAGTCAGAAAAGTACCTTCTCCAAGATGAATCCTGACAGGACAGGGAGGAAGAGGGTGTCCAGAGGGGCAGACCCAGAACTCACTACATCTAAGGTAGAAGCTGCTTTACATTGAAACCGCCTTAACTTTATGTCCATCATGCCCAGATTGCTTTTTCCATCTCCTACAGCACCGCATTCAGAAATGGTGGTGCAACCCTTCATGGCAGTTTTCAGAGTGAGTCCACCTACACGGGAGAAGAAGTACATGCTATACATCAGGGCAACCAGTCTCCTTAGCTGTTTCCCTCCCTGACCAATAAGGTCCCCATTTCTGTCCCAAGAACTGACCATTCCTTACATCCAGTTGGCTTCAAACCCACCAAACCATTCCTGTCTGTTCCCATACCCTGAACAGATGTGAAGAAGCAGCAACGTCACCATGCCTGACTTGAAATAAAAAATGTTTGTCTTTTCTTCCTTTCTGATGAACAGGTATGACATTTTTAAAATCTAAACATTCTAAATTTACAATTTTAAAAGCTTTTAAATAGTTTTTTTTCTCATTTTTAAAAATTCTTATGTTTAAACCTTTCCTAAATTCCTAAAGAAACCAGGCCTGTGTGATAGTAGTCCAAGTGTTCCTTGCCACCTTCCTGTGATCCATTTATGATCTTTGAACTGTATGACTATCACTCAGCCAAGTGTAATATGGTGTAAGAAGACTTAAAAACATTGCAGACTGAGCCATTTATTCATATAAGTCCATTCTCTAAGGCCTTACAGGATTTAGCCAAACCAACAGAAAAACCCCATTCACATGCCCACTGAGGGAGAGCTTGAAACCCAAACTTGCTGTTTGCCAACACTAGAGCATCTACTTGGGAAGGAGACCTGAAAAGTTGCTGGGTGCCTAACTCCCTATTCAGGTATTCTTGCTCTCATTCCTTGCTTTCATTCTTGTTTCTCTGCTGAACAGCCTATGGATGTCTGGAATATTCTGCTGGACATTTTTATCTCAAACACAATAAAATATAAGGACACTTCATTAGTTTCTCACATTCCTTTGCTCCCCTACATTCACTGCTTCCTCTGCACAGCTAATCACACCTCACAGGTTTCCTCTATTTACACGGGCTGATCAATCAAGTCAAGATAAGTTGGGAATATTTTTCATTTTGGTGGTACCCTGAATTAATTGTACCACTCAATTTCCACTGCAATGACTGAGAAAATGGTTGTTTTCCTTCATGTGGTCTCTGTGAAACATCTTCTAATTCAGGGTTTGGACAGCACATTTATGAAGTGTATAGGAAAGACTTTCAGGCATCATATCACTTAACAATATTATCAACCCAGAGAATCTTCATCCATAACCATACACAAGATGATTTTTTTTCTGGTCTGTTTCTACAGCAGGTGTTGCTGCCCTTATTTTCCACATTATTTTTCCTGCCTTCTGGAGCACAGGTGGGGCTGCCATGAAACATAGAAGCCTTTTACCTGCAGCAGGAGAGAAAAATGAAGCAACCAGGGAACTTGCTGTCTACTTTCTTCTCTAATAACAGGTCCTGAGATGAGGAGATTTCTGCTTCTGGTGACCTCTGCCTTTCAAAGTCTGGAGTTCCCTCACAGGGAAAGCTTTAGGTACCCCAAAGGTTCAGCTCTGGGGGAGAGACCTGTCCCTGGCTCTCTAGGAGGAGAGGCATCACTACAACAAAGAGTATCTTGTCCTCGGTGGCCAACATCACCTCATGAGTAAGTCAATGGTTCTGTATTAGTTTTACCTGCATCTCCGTTAAGTAGGCAACTGGCTTAGATCCAGAGTCACCCTCATGTATCCTAGCTAGGGCCAGCCTTGGTCAGATTTATTACATGCCCACGTACCAGGATTGCAACATGTATGAGGAATCCTAATAGTTATCTGTGCATGATGAGGAAGGAGGAAGAAAAAACCACCCATTCCCTTTTATCAGCTTTAAGCATGTTCCCTTTCCTCTTTTTTTTCTTCACCCTTTTCCCCCATTTTTATTTCTCTGTGATGCTTTATCTTAGACTGGTTTCACTCATTTAACCAAAAAGATGAAAGACAGCACCAAATAAGAGGTACTTACCAGAATTCATGAACCCAGCAAGGTCAACACATTTGGTTTCAGATCCAGCACAGTTTACGGTTTCGTTACCACACTGGAAGGAGTCCACACTGTAGCAGGCAGGACACTGGTATCCATTGGGCACATTGTTTTCTGGTGGCACTGGAAGGAAAGAGATGGGCCACCATTGTGTTTAATGAGAAAATGAGAGGAACAAGCCAGGTCATGGCTTATCCTGGAAAGTCTCACCTGGGGAGAGGGCAGATAGAGAGGGGATGAGGCATAAGGAAGAAGAGAGCTTACATGAGACAGAGATTGTTCGACAGTCATCGCCTGTGCAGCAAGCCAAGCCACTCCTTGCTTTTACCTTCCCATAGTTCATGGTTATAGGGCCAAGATGGCACATGCTGGATGACAGGCAGGACTTGATGGATGAAGGGATTGCCACCCCACCTGTAATGAAGAGGAAGGCAGCACTAAGACATTAACCACAACGTCACTCCTTTCCCCTCCCATTACTTTCACAACAGCAAATACTAAGCAGTCATCTTGGGACCTTAGAGGGATCTGAGGACAGTAGAGCCCTGTAAAAGCAGCACCAGTGATCTTGGTAATCTCAGAGGAATGAGGGTACTATCATATCCAAGACACTAGTGAGGAATTTCTCCTTCTCCACATTTTGCTTATAGACGGGTGGAGATCATGACTCCTCACAGCCAACTGGCTTTGTTGGAGATGTTCACCTCAGCCAAAGGTGAACCAGCTGCAGAGGTTATGGGGTTACCCACATGCCTCTGACACATAGCCCATGTTTCTTCACACAATGTCCACATTGCACATGGTCTTTTGCAGACACAAGCATCCTGACATAGGCAAGTTCCCTTCCCCATCAGCCAAACCCAAGAGATGTAATGGGGAGCAGAACAGTTATATGAAGTCTACTGAGGCTCTTCCAGTGCCTCAAGGATGAAAGATGGCTTTGCATAAGATATGCACTGGAGCTGCCAGCACCAAAGCTGGTAGGATATGAGCCAGACTCCAGTCTAAAAGCCACCGGTCACATCACTGAAGCTGAACAATGACTGAGGCCACGCCACTAGCACAGCCAAGTGGGCAGTTGTGTCACTGCTCAGCACCCATTTTTGGCTCATCAGCCATGGGAACATGGTGGTAGCTCAATCCTGGTGGTGCCACATGACTGCCTGGTGTCTCCTTCCCTGCTCAAGAAAGGGAATCAGATGCAGGCAAGTTTCTCCTTCCACCCATGGTCAGTGCATTCTCACTGCTAGATGCCAACAACCTTGTGTCTGTCATGGTCCAACCTCTCAAGCCAACTACTCACCTTAGCCAGAATTAAAAGCCGATGTCTTCTCCCAGTATGCTGCCTAGGTCTTTCACTTCACAGCTAAGAACAAAGTCCTCCCACTAGGAAACTGCTGCTCAAGATAGAATAAAGAGCATTTTCCATCCCACCCCAGACAATCCCGATCTCTGGGTCCTCTGTCAGTGAAAAGGAAAATGAAGAGCTTATCCAAGGACTCACTATAAGACCAGTGACAGAGATGGGAAGAAAGAACCATCTCCAGCCCCACTCTGAAAGCCACACTGACTCACAGTCATAGCAGATGTCTCACCTACCTATCATGACCTCGTGCAGAATGATGCCGCAGGTATCTTCACCACCACTACAGGTTTTCATGGGGCCAGAACAGCTTTTTCCTATGCTATGACAAACCTCACACTGAAGAGAGATCCCTGGGGAAGAAAGGAGGACACGTTCCTGGGTAACAGTCATGAGGGATCTCACTTCCCCTTCCATCGATGCTTTGCATCAGCATTTGGTCAACACTTTTCACATTCCTCTTCCCTTATTTTTGCTGTTTTATTGCTGAATTTCTGGGTTCTTTTTTATTATTTCTATTATTATTTATTCTAGTATGAACTTGAATTTGGGCAAGTGAGGACAAGTTATTTTGGGATAGTATTTTGTATTTTAACCACTAATACCCAGCCAGCTTCCCTTGTATCCTAGACAAAGATGTTTGCTTGGTTTTCCTGGGGTTGCTAAGGAGAATATCCCCACAACCCACCCCTCTATCCCCCTACCCCCACAACTTAGTAAGTATTGAGATGTCCCTGGATTCCCAGGCCCCGAATCCCCTCTTTGCAGTGAGCAGGGCCACACAAAGGTCCGGGGATCAAGAGGCTGCCAGCATTGACAGTGCTATGTACAAACTGTAGAATGGCATATCTCTTTGTAGGAATTAGGTGAAACCACTTTACCAACTGCCTACTGGAACATCTTAAGCAGACTGGAATATCAGGCAGTTAGCTTGAAACACTTATAAAGGAATAAAGTGTTTATCAGTGGAAGGCAAACAGCCTGTCTTCCGTGACACACACTCATGGAGAAGCAAGGATCCAGCATATAGATGAAAAGACCCAGAGCATGTGCAGATCCCTAAACCCTGGTGCAATCTAAGGCACCTTGCAGTGGCTGTGACATCTATGTAGGGTGGCAGGTCTAACACAAGACCTCCAAAACACCAGCACTCTTCTGGAGCAGAACTGAAGTACAGCTGAAATGACATATAACATCAAAAATGTCACATAACCCTGGGCATAAACAATATAAGTGAGCCCCTAATTTTGTGATAAATGATTGGCTAGAGATCAACTCGGCCAACCAGAGGTCTGTCTGATGCAGAGTAACCTGAATCACTCTCATGACTGACATAGATAGATCACCAGTGACCACCACAGGAGCTGAGACAGCTGGTTCACATTGTAAATGCCTATAACTTCATCTGCACATTGGCTCACGTCATCAAAGATTCCCTGAGACCGGTCACCCCTCCACAGTGCAAACCCCCCCAGAGGAGGGGTTCCTATGGCTCAGACAGCAGGAACAGTTCCACACACAGAACACCCATTCCCAGACCATTTCCATGTCTCACAGCCCCACACGTCCCAGAAGAAAACTCACCTGGGTCCAGGAAAGCCAGGAAGAAGCCGAGTCCAAGGGACACTTTCATGCTGATGGGATGCAAGCACAGGGAGCTGACAAGCCTTACTGAACACAGCACTATTGCCACAAGGGCTTTATGAACTGGAGGAAAACAGTGTGTTTTGGGGAAGTGGCAGTTGGGGAAGTGCCCTGAACAGCATAGCTATTGCAGAGCACTAGCTACAGCACCTGCTTTTTCCTTTAAAACACAGCTTCTGCGTTTTGCTCCACATAGTTAACACTATTTCTCTTTCCCTCATCTAGCATATGCAGCCTGTAGGGAAGGACTGGCTTGCCTGGGGCTTATCAGGTATGTCTCAGTTGCAGATTTTATCTGAACAACATTCAGCTGCTGCCATGCATACGAATGACACAGAAGAAACATTTGAAGAGCCCTGTTGTGCTCTCAGCATTAGGTCCAAAGAAGCAAAGTGTAGCAAGGGCCAGCCAGGAATGTTTCTTATGGCTGAGTTTTTGCTGTCTGGTTTCCCATCTCCCTTCCCATCAGACAGTTAGGAGCTCTCATGCCCCGGGTACAGCAGCAAAGCAGACAGTGGCAAAGCAGTGAGCTTCCTCTCCAAGCTGGCATGCAGCTTGTTTGCAAAGTGGCTGCCAATGCACAGCCTGAAGCAGGCTCAGTCAAGGGATCCTAGGGTTGAATATGTCAGAGCTGCAAAGCAGGTCCTCGAGGGTGCAGGTTTTGATATAAAACACTTAGAAGTTGATAAGAAAGCCTTCTATTGCATCTTGGGCTTTAAATCAAACCAGCCAGTAGAAAGAAACTGTTGATGTGGCTATGAGATGTCCTGGTCACAGCTTATGTAATGTTATAGCAAGTTTTCCATGCCCTGAGATCTCATGATGAACTTGTCATCCACCCAAAGGTTCCACCACCCATATGCAGGTTTTATCAGGATGTGCTGCCTCACTGAAACTGTTCCCTACCATGAAGATATCCTCTATACCTCTGTCCTGCACCAGATTGGACACAGTCCATAGTTTATGGTACTCCAGGACTTTTTGCATTGACAGAAAGGAAGAATTTAAATGCCCTTGTGCTCCCTCTCAACTGCAGTATCAGCTTCTTGGGTGAGATATGCTTTAGGTAGACTTTTTGCTGTGTAGGACAGCAGAGGTACTGGGAGAATCATCTGGTCTCTAAACGCAAGGGCAACCCAAACAACAAGTCCTCCACAGCAAGAGCATGCAGACCACAAATACAGAGGGGTACAGGATAACAAACAGTTGCAATGAGGGTGGTGAAACACTGGAACAGGTTGCCCAGAGAGGTGGTAGTTGTCCCATCCCTGGAAACATTCAAGGTCAGGTTGGACATGGCTCTGGACAACCTGATCTAGTTGAAGATGTCCCTGCTCACTGCAGGGGGGTTGAACTAGGTGACCTTTAAAAGTCCCTCCCAATCCAAACCATTCTTAGATTTTATGACTGTATGAGATACAAGGTGAAAGCAATTTTCTAAGCATCACCCATTCCATCCTGCTGCCCAGGACAGCGCTAGCGTAGGACAAGTAATGGGATGCTAGAGGTGATAGAAGTCCCATCCCTGGAAATGTTCAAGGTCAGGTTAGACGAGGCTCTGAGCAACCTGATCTAGTTGAAGATGTCCCTGCTTATTGCAGGGAGGTTGGACTAGATGACTTTTAAGGGTCCCTTCCAAGCTAAACTGTTCTATGATTCTAAGGGCTGTCTGTGGGGCTGTATCATGTAGCAGGGAAATCTGATGTGCTGTGGAAGGAGTCTCACTTTGAACCTGACAGAGCTAGGTGTTTAGTGGTCTCACTGCTGATGTTTCCTACTGATGAGCAAATGATCTAAGTGCTGTCTCTGGTCCTACCGAAGATTTCGTGCAAATCCATGGAGAAAAAATCATAGACCTCACTTAAATTTCCACTCTTGATTTGATTTTCTGTTTCTCTCTCCCACCTCCCTGTCTGCTTTTCCCATTTGGGACTAACTTCTTCAGAGAAAAAGTGTTCTTGTGGCATTTCCCGATACATTGGGACCTATTCTTAGCTAAGCCCACAGCACTATGAGAATGGAAATTAGTGCAATCACACTGGATAAAAGCCTAGGTCCCCCAACGTCCATAAAGCTGATACCAGAAGAAGACAAGGGAGAATGATACCATGACCTTGAGTTTCTTTTTTGGCTCAAAAATGATCTCATGCCACACTAGATAAATTATAATGAAGTCAAATTTCTGACTGCAGCCAGTCCAGGATTAACATTCATTCCTTGTTGTACTTAAATCTCAGACTAAATAAAGCCCTGTCCCCAGGCAGGCTGGGGTACTCAGATCCTGGCATTTAGCTGCCTGTGGGTCTGCAGACGCAGGTAGGGCTATGGGTGGATGTGGCTGTCTCTGGTGATTTTAATTTCATGGCCTTTCATTTAAGATGATTACTGAAGTGCCTGGGGGATTTTCCCTGAATGACATGACTGCACTAGCCCCACTGAATTATATCGAACTTATCTGTTTCCCACTTCTCATGGAGGGAGGGTGTGAAGCTCCAAACTTCTCATGTGCATTTTTAGAGACAAAACTAAGTGTAGCGAGGAGGAGCCACGTTCTACAGCAGTAAGAGACCTGGAAAATCGGACTTGTGAGAGAAGGTGAAAACAATAAAGGTGTTCAGGGGACACCCAGTTGTATCACATAAAACTGCAGAAACAAGGGCTGGATAGGAAAAACTATCACAGTAGGCTTAAAATCAGGCATTGGGTGAATTTTCTAACAGTGACAACAGCAAAGCTAATTGCCTAGGAAGGTGTGGATTCTCCGTCCTGGGTGGCTTGGGAAAACAGGCTAGACAAATACTTATTAGTGAATTATTTAAGCTGATAGGATCCTGCTCTAGGGCTGAGAAATGGATTAGGTGCTCTCTCTCAAGATCCTTTCTACATTGTTTCCTATACTTTAATTTCATGGTGTGCATGAAGAGCCTGTCCTCTGCAGCATGTCCACGTTTCCAGAAGCAAAGGAAGGTGATAATACAAGAATTACGCTCTGAAGTGAGGTGAGGCAGAGGTTGGGAAGGCCAGAGGAATTTGTGAGGTCAGAAAAGTTAGAAATGCAATCCTGAAAACAACATGGCATGAAGGTGAGAAGAAGGAAATATGTTCAAAAGAAAGATGTTTGACAGAAGAAAAATGCCCATCTAGGTTAAAGAACAAACAAAAATCATGTGTGAATTTGTCGTGCAGTTTTGTGGCAGAAAATGCCAATGAGTTTCATAGAATCATCTAGGTTGGAAAAGACCCTTAGAATCATCAAGTCAACTGTAAAAATAATGCTACCAAGTCCATCACTAAGTATCATGTTCCCAAGAACCACATCTACATGTCTTTTAAATACTTTAAGGGATGGTGATTCAACCACTTGGGCAGCCTGCTCCAGTGCTTGACAACCCTTCAGTGAAGAAATTTTTCCTAATACCCAATCTAAACCTCACCTGGCACAACTTGAGTCTGTTTCCTCTTGTCCTAAGAACCCAAACATAAAGATATGTTATCTAAGCATGAAGCTAATTAGTCAGGTTAACTTCACAGCTGAAGAACCCAGGTCAGAAAACTCTGGAAAAGGTAAGAAAAGTGGCAAAAGTGTGACAAAGAAAGGAAAAAACAGAAAGGGCTGGAGGTGCACAGCTTGAGTAGGAGATGCTGTAGAAAAGCCTTATACAGACCTAACTGGGGTTGAAATGGAAGAACATGCTCAAGGGATAATGACAATGACAGCTTTAAGGAAGAATTGAGATCAGAGCTAAGGAAAAATTCCCTGATGGTGACACCAGCTGCAGCTGGGATTGGCATCCTGTTCTTATGATGAAACACTTGAGAACAAGCCAGAAGGACAGGGTGCCTGGGTCAAGGGCAAGGTGACATGGCCCTAGGACTAGGCAAGTGGACTGCAGCTGCCATCCCTCTTCCCTCACAGTTACTGCAGCTCCAAGGAAAGTCAGCACCATGATGAAGGCTCCCCTCCCAGCAGCTGGGAACCCAGGAAAGCACCTTCTGCAATGGTAGGCAAAAACAAGAACCCAGGCAGAGGCTTTTGTGATGCAACTGCTCAGCTCAGAGGCACAGCTCACATTGTCAATCTAAACCCAACTGATATGTCTCACTAAATATCTCATTAGCAGATATCCAAAAGTGCAGACACTTTTGACAAACTGGCCATGTTTTTTTGAGATTGACTAAGGATCAAACTCTGTGAAACCACATTTGACTCAGGAAGCCCCAACACTGAAGTAGCTGAGGCTGGCAGAATAGTACAGAGGCAGGAGTATCACAGATGTTCATTCTGTTCTTCCTCAGGGCTCTACCTACATGCACTGTCTGGTTTTCTGTTGGGTTTGGATTTTTTTTTTTTTCCAGGCTCCTACCCTCGGCAGAGCATGGGTACTGCATTCTGCAGCCAGCTCTAGGGAGGAGCATTTCTTGGGTAAGGGTCAGCCACCCACCACCAGCTCAATGGGTTTGGAGTGGCTGGAGAGGAGCAGAGCAGCCCTCATTGCCTGAAGCTGAGCAGAGACGGGAAGTAGGTGAGCCTCAAATCAAAGCAGACACTTGAGGAAGAATATTGTCACATGGATGATATAGTCAGACGTATGTCACCATGTGCACAGGGTCCTAGCATGGTCTGGCTGCTGAGGTGGGTCCACAGTCAGCCAAACTCGTGGCAGCCTGTGCAAAAATAATGTAAGACTGGCAGTGAAGACAATAACCATGCTCAACTGACTTACAGCTGGGGTGTCAAAAAACATGTATGATTCTAAGTGTTGTCAAACACACTATCCTTGTGTGTTTGACAAGCAGAACTTCTGTGTTCAGATAACACAGGTGTATGGTAGACTCAGAGGCACCTTATCAAACATGTTTGAAATTCCTGCCCTACTGTGGGAAAGACCAAGGTACAGTGGAAAGCTACACCTGCAAAAAACCCTGGTATACAGGTGAGAGCAGGAGGTTCAAAAGCTTTTTTGCTCTTTAGCAAGGACAGAACTCTGCAGTGCCTGTGTCCCTACCAGCCTGCCTCTGCCTGGTTGCTGCTGCAAAGATTCTCTGGTTCATGAAGTAACAAGAATAAATTTACTCTCTTCATGTCACCTGTGGTTTTGTGATTGGTCCTGCATCCTGCCTGTGCCAGCTCATACACAGCCACAGCACCACTGTCTCCACATTGCCAGGACATAGCTCCAGAACCAGGCTGGAGGGCCCATCATGCCCTAAATAGCCATTTTTAAGCAAAATGTGCCTCTTTTTCTTTTTTTTTTAGAGAATGGCCCTCACTAGGCTAACATTTGGGCTATACTTTCCCCCTTTTATCTGTGGTGGCAAGAAGACATTTCAACAGTGAAGTCATCCATAGCCCATAAAAAAGCTGTAGAAGAATCAAACCCACCCATTTTCTGAGCTGACTTCTTATTCTCCAGAGCAGAGATTGGTAAAACCTGACTGTCTGGTTAACCAAGCAAGGAAGCATAAGACAGCAACCCTAACCACACCATGCAGGGATTAGCACACCCGTCCTGAAGGGTGAGAGAAAGAGGAGCCTCACTGTTTGCTCACTGGCTACATGCTGAAGAAGCTTTTGACAGTCATTTGTTCCATCTGTCATTGCACAAATTAATAAACCAGCCAGGTGGTGGGAGATCAGCATAGATCTTCTTGCCACCCCTGTTAAGGGTCTTCCCAATAGCCCACAAGACACCCCCTCAGCTGTCTTCCCCCCAGTGCTTCACCACCTTACCCCAGGTTAGAGAGGAGGGGATTTATTGTCTCTCATCACCTGTTGCTGATTTGGGCTTGAAACAGGAGCTGGGGAGGGACATCTGGTGTCACACAAGTGGCTGAAAGGAGCAAAGTCATCCCTGCTGCCTGCATGGGAGCTCACAGCACTGAGGGTTGGTCAGCAGGGAAGTTAGCTTGTTCCTGGAAGACAGTGTGACATGAGTGGGGTGCTAACCAACACATATTAATTTCCCACGAGGAATCCTCCATGCGCAGCCATGAAGTCACTTTGAAAGTGAAAGCGCAGGTGCCAGGCTAATCCGGGGGATTTTGGAGGAAAGATCCATTCAATCCCTTACCTACCCACTCCTTCCCTCTGGCTATCCATTGCTCCCAGCTGGACACACCTCTTTAAAACAGGCGACAAGATACTTGGAAACAGGAGATGTGTAATGGGTAAAGGGATTCATTTCTGCCCTTGATTTCTTTTATTCTTAAATATATTACTTTATCACTTTCCCACCCTCTCTTCTCATTCAGTCAATTATGAATCAAATGCCACCAGCAGGAAACAAGATCTTGTCATGAAAAGTGGTAGCCATGGCTGAGTAAGACCTGCCTTAGAAATGGGCAGAGGCAGCCAAATCAGAAAAATGAAAAATAAATGTGTTACCAATAGGCTCAATACCAAAGCTAGGCTGTGGCCACAAACTCTCCCCATGTCAGAAATATTTGCATGCAGATACTTCTTTGAACCACCACACAGATACAGTGACTCTTTTTATACCAGAGGTCTTTGAAGTTTGAAGATCCAGACAATCTCATTTGCCACCTTTTCTTTAATTGAGGAGATTTGTAACTGACTGAACCCTCGTTACAATTTCTGGCAACTCATCTCTGAGACGTGTGACTTCACTCTGTCGATGCCATTGTTTTCAGTTACAAGATTTTTCCTATGTACATAAAGCATGCATCATTTCTAAAGAGCCCAGGTGTTGTGTGCTTATCAGTCCCTCTTTCCAGCCCTTTATTGTGAAGCATGACACATTGCATGAGGAAGAGCCCTGAAAGCCATGCCCTGCAGCACCAAGAGACATGCTCTTGGTGCTTTCCAAATGATGCTCATCTTTCCCATCACTTTCCAATTCAACATTATTCATTGTGTGATAATCATCATAAAATAAAGGTATTCCCAGATGAGTGTGTCACACAGCACTAAGAAGAAACGCTTGCTCAAAGCCTGCATTGATTTGGGCAGATATTCTAGTCAACGCTCACTTTCAGAAAGCAAAAGCTGTTGCTGTGATTTTAAGAGCCAAAGAAAATACATTCTTTGTTCTCACATTTTCTTACACATTCATGAGGAAATACATCCATTGCCCAAGGTAGGGTGAGCCCCAAGGCAAAACAACTGTTTGACAAGTTGCAATACTGTGAGATGTTCAAATATTACAGCAAATATCAGATAAATACCCAGAAACAATGAATGGCAGCTGGGAGAGATTCAATCAAACCTCTACAGACACCTGTGGTAGCTTAGCATGAGCTGGTACAGCTCATGGCACAGCACAGTGTGAAGACATCGGCTCAGGTCCTGCAAGCAGGTTGGGTGTGAGAGTGACATGCTGACCTCCAGGACCCCAAGAAAAGGGTGCTGCTGTGTGCAGCATGGAGATGCTCACACAGCAGCCTCCTACCTGGCAACACCAGTGATTTGCACGTTAGAGACCAGTGGTGGCTGCTGGTGGCCAATATCTAGAGCTGTGTATGGGAGAACACAAATGACTTTGACATTGCTTGTCCTCAGCTGGGCAGATTAGAAAGAACCAGGTAGAAGCAAGGAGCAGAAAAAGACAGGAGACCCTGCAAGGGACAATCAAAATTTTCCACAGCTGCCATGCTCCTGCCTACTCAGCCCATAAGGACATGAACCTCATAAGGGTTTCTCACTCACTAACAAACACCACGGTTGCGAGGATGAAAACCATTCTGGCAAGGAGCTGTCTCCAGGGTGATGTATGATAATAACTATATTTTCATACGTAAGCCCTCACTGCCCCACCAACCATAGAGTAACTGGTTTCAGCAAGTCAGGAGACTACACTGCAGACATCTTGGGCTCCTCTTCAAACTGTTTACATGAAATCAAAGTTTTACAACAAGAATATGTCTCAATAAAAGTTTCTTAACATATCACTGACATAGATGCAAACAAAGTTCCCACAAACACTGCCTTTAATTGGTCTGCCCCACATCTTGAAACCTGGGATATTATAAATACACCCGATAGGGGTAATGTACTGATAAATGGATGGGATTTGTGTGTCTTTTAGGCCTCAAGGAATCATCTGGGAAACCACAAGATTTTAATGAGCATGCCCCAGAGACATTAGGTTTTATGGAAACAGATTAAAAGAATTTTGCTTAACAACTTAATCATGCAGTATAATGACTAAATAAAAAATAATGTCATACAGATAAGACACGGGAAATTCCAGTGCTAGTGATATGAAATGTATGGAAATGATAATTAGGCAGATATAGAATGAAAATAAAAACAAATGTGAAAGAAGAAAGGCAAATATGTAAAACAGGGATTATAAGATTATTAAAAGACTAGGGCAGTTCCATATTAAAGCAAAACATCCTACCTAACATAACGCTTTTCAGTAAAGTTTTTGCCATCTTTGTATGTGTTTGCTTAATCATAGAGTGAAAGACTGAGGTGTACAACTGAGATGCAGATCTATGCATTGTGCTAATGAGATCTTTAAAACATCTATTTCTTAGTTTAAGGAAAGCTAAAATTACATTCACTTGTTACATGGAAAACTTTAGTGTGACAAAAACAAAAGCTGCGGCATGCTTCTGTTCTGGAAAAGGCTCTACAGTAGATTTGGGGGCTACAAGAGGGGACGTATTGTGAGAAGGACCTTGGTGTCACCATAGGAGCAATATACCTCCTCTCCATGTCAGGATCTTCTCAAAGTCACGATCTTAAGGAAGACCTGCTGACAATGTGCAGACATGGGGTGTCTCTTGGGCTGTGCCTGGATGAGACCAAGCCAATAATCCAACTAGTGGAAAAACTTCTCTTTCTACTCTTTCACTTCATTAATGAAATTGATTAAAATAGGAAGCCATGTATTTTTTATCTGGAGAGAGAGAAAGTTTCACTTCAAAGAAGTGTTTTAGACTTCCTCCTTTTTTGAAGTTTTGATCAACTGTGGAGTGAAACTATTCTTTCTTGAAACAGTCTCCAAAATATCACCTTCTCAGCTGTCCTGTCTGATACCACTCCAGTGTACACCAGCTGTGCATTTCTTCATTAACAGAAAACACATTTCACCCCTGGACTTCTAACTGGTGCCCATGACAACACATGTTCTGGAAAGCCTGGAGTAAGCAGCGGGGAGCTCTGAGCAAGCCCTCTGAAATGCAGAATATATTGGGATTTTTTTATAGCTTCTGGGAAAAGCCCTCTGGGCCTCCTGAATGGAAAGGAACACCCCATCCAGATCTGCCTTCTAGTGACATGTAATCAAAGCATAGAAGTGTGTAAAGACAATCAAGCAAAAATCTTATGAAGGGGGTTCAGTTCTACTTCCAACCTGGGGGTGCAGACAATTAAGAGAAAGGAATTACATGTGCTGGGCAAAGGGGATCGGCCTATTATCCCTTTTCTCTTGCAAAAGGAAATAAGGAGGGAAAGATCGGCTTCAATGGGGAAGTCACACACTAGCTCAAGCGATGACACCACTTAGGGAGCTGTGACCATGGACGAAGTGTTAGAAATTACCATCATGATCATCTTTCCAGGCAGATCAGGAAGAGGATCAGTGCAGACCACCCAACCAAAGACAGGTCATTGAGTGGCCCAACATTACAGATCCAGTAGCCCAGTAGTTGAGCTTGTGTTGTGGGGCACAGCTCAAGCCATCAGGCCAGGGAGCAGCTTATGAGGGATTGGACCCTGAAAAATGCTGCTTCTCTCATTTCCACTTGTCTGCCTCGCTCAGACACCAGAGTTCAGATTAACACAAGTGGACAAAAAGCTCAGAGAATGCCAACATGAAGCACCATCACTTTGTGATCTGTTAATTACGGGCACATCTGCACTTCGAAGGAGAAGTCTGAACAGAGTTGCATCCTTAGAAAAGAGTGTGACATCAACAGTGGAAAATTTGCACATGCAGCTCCATGTGCAGGAGCAAAAGGGGTTGTAAGCATAGATAAAAGCAAAGATGGAGCTGAGCTTTTGAGGAAGACTTACACACTCTTCCTACCAGATATACCAAAAGTGAATGGAGAAATAGACGAAGAATAGACTCTGCACACCCCAGCAATAAGATCTGGATTTCTCTGTCAGTTTTGTGGCTGAACATAAAGAGAGGTGCTCAGTTTTAGGGCAGCACAGTGGCAGAGGTGGCATGGGAACCTGAACAGACCTGTTGAGACGGGGCTGAAATCTGCTGCATGCTCTCTTCAAGATGCTGTGCTAAGTTGCTGTTGAGGGGAATGACCTCAGTTCAGGTCTGACAGTGATACAAGGATTTTTCAGATACTTTAAGGTATTTCACATGGCACCTAAATGCTTAAGTCTTACCCTGCAAGCTCAATCCCCTCTGGGGAGCCTGTGCATTGTATTATCCCTGGGGCCTCTACAATGTTCCCTGTATCACATGATCTGAAGTTATGAAACCAAGGGATTCACAAGATGCTCTGGTAGCTGTTTGCTTTATACAATCCCTAAGGAAATGTAACTGCAACAATATCCAGTTATGGAAGCACTCTATGCATGCACAGGTCCTAAATGCATTAACAAAGAGTCCTGAACACAGAGAGCTAGATGACTTGTGTATGGTCTCACAGATGGCGTAAGTGCCCTGCCAAAAGCTATCCTGAAAAGGATCTACTACTTGTACTCATCACTCAGTCCCCAAGACAATCCCATTGTGGTGACAAACCCCTGTGACAGGGTTAGAGGCATCAGTACCCTAGCCTGTATCAGAAAGAGTGTGACCAGCAGGAGTAGGGAGGTGATCGTGCCACTGTACTCGGCACTGGTGAGACCACACCTTGAGTACTGTGTCCAGTTCCGGGTGCCACAGGATAAGAAGGACATTGAGGTGCTGGAGAGGGTCTGGAGAAGGGCAATGAGGCTGGTGAGAGGTCTTATGAGGAGTGCCTGAGGGAACTGGGATTGTTTAGCTTGGAGAAGAGGAGGCTGAGAGGAGATCTCATTACTCTCTACAACTACCTAAAAGGAGGTTGTAGTGAGGCAGGTGTTGGTCTCTTCTCCCAGGTAACTAATGTCAGAACAAGAGGTAATGGCCTCAAGTTGTGCCAGGGAGGTTTATATTGGACATTAGGAAGAAGTTCTTTATTGAAAGAGTGGTCAGGCACTGGAACAGGCNGACCCTGAAAAATGCTGCTTCTCTCATTTCCACTTGTCTGCCTCGCTCAGACACCAGAGTTCAGATTAACACAAGTGGACAAAAAGCTCAGAGAATGCCAACATGAAGCACCATCACTTTGTGATCTGTTAATTACGGGCACATCTGCACTTCGAAGGAGAAGTCTGAACAGAGTTGCATCCTTAGAAAAGAGTGTGACATCAACAGTGGAAAATTTGCACATGCAGCTCCATGTGCAGGAGCAAAAGGGGTTGTAAGCATAGATAAAAGCAAAGATGGAGCTGAGCTTTTGAGGAAGACTTACACACTCTTCCTACCAGATATACCAAAAGTGAATGGAGAAATAGACGAAGAATAGACTCTGCACACCCCAGCAATAAGATCTGGATTTCTCTGTCAGTTTTGTGGCTGAACATAAAGAGAGGTGCTCAGTTTTAGGGCAGCACAGTGGCAGAGGTGGCATGGGAACCTGAACAGACCTGTTGAGACGGGGCTGAAATCTGCTGCATGCTCTCTTCAAGATGCTGTGCTAAGTTGCTGTTGAGGGGAATGACCTCAGTTCAGGTCTGACAGTGATACAAGGATTTTTCAGATACTTTAAGGTATTTCACATGGCACCTAAATGCTTAAGTCTTACCCTGCAAGCTCAATCCCCTCTGGGGAGCCTGTGCATTGTATTATCCCTGGGGCCTCTACAATGTTCCCTGTATCACATGATCTGAAGTTATGAAACCAAGGGATTCACAAGATGCTCTGGTAGCTGTTTGCTTTATACAATCCCTAAGGAAATGTAACTGCAACAATATCCAGTTATGGAAGCACTCTATGCATGCACAGGTCCTAAATGCATTAACAAAGAGTCCTGAACACAGAGAGCTAGATGACTTGTGTATGGTCTCACAGATGGCGTAAGTGCCCTGCCAAAAGCTATCCTGAAAAGGATCTACTACTTGTACTCATCACTCAGTCCCCAAGACAATCCCATTGTGGTGACAAACCCCTGTGACAGGGTTAGAGGCATCAGTACCCTAGCCTGTATCAGAAAGAGTGTGACCAGCAGGAGTAGGGAGGTGATCGTGCCACTGTACTCGGCACTGGTGAGACCACACCTTGAGTACTGTGTCCAGTTCCGGGTGCCACAGGATAAGAAGGACATTGAGGTGCTGGAGAGGGTCTGGAGAAGGGCAATGAGGCTGGTGAGAGGTCTTATGAGGAGTGCCTGAGGGAACTGGGATTGTTTAGCTTGGAGAAGAGGAGGCTGAGAGGAGATCTCATTACTCTCTACAACTACCTAAAAGGAGGTTGTAGTGAGGCAGGTGTTGGTCTCTTCTCCCAGGTAACTAATGTCAGAACAAGAGGTAATGGCCTCAAGTTGTGCCAGGGAGGTTTATATTGGACATTAGGAAGAAGTTCTTTATTGAAAGAGTGGTCAGGCACTGGAACAGGCTGCCAAGGAAGGTGGTGGAGTCACCATCCCTGGAAGTGTTAAAAAAATGAGTAGATGTGACACTTTGAGACATGGTCTCAGAGATCAGGGAGATGTTGGACAAAGGTTGGATTTGATGATCCTAGAGGTCTTTTCCAACCTAAATGATTCTATGATTCTGAGAAGTGTCTCCTTTCTGAAAGGAATGCACAGGTGAGCCAAGACACGCAGCATCATTCTAGGGCTGCTCCAGCTACTCCAATCTAAACACATCTCATGTTACACCACCTGTTGCTAACAGAATAGCTTTTGTGTTTCACATGGGTTTGCACCCATGAAGACCTGCTATTTATGAACAAACAGGAAAATAGTTATCAGAACACAGGTCTTGGTCTGCCTTTTAGTTGTGCAAAGGAATAGATATTTCCTGCTATACTGTCCTGTCAGAGCTGAGTTGTTCTTGGGGATGGACCTGGGTAAGCAGAAAGCCAGTGCACTCTCTGTACACATCCAAGAGTTCAAGAGGGCTCCTAGTACCAGAAAAGGAAACTGTAGTCACATGAAGCAAAGCTCTGACACAGCAGAATTTGACACTACTGGCAGGATTACCTCTGACCTGACAGGCTTTGTTCTGGATCAGACCCAGCGTAATCTGTATTATGCTGTCTGTGGCTCAAATCAGATGTCATCTGACCACACTAAATCCATATAGTATGATTACATCATGGCAATCAAGCCAAGATCACCACTTCCTCCTCCCATATTGTCTACTCTGTGTGTCCTCCTCCTCCTTCTTCCTCCACCTTCTTCTCCCTTGTGCCACTGCCAGTGCTCTTGTGTTACCCTGGAAAGGCAGTCCAGGGAGCAGATCCACCTAACTTTCATCCAGCAATGAAAAGGGCAATATGGTAAGGCCATGTGACCAAACTGGCAGGGACAGACTGAATAAGGTGGCAGCAGCCCACATTTGTTTTGGCTGCTGTTGGCAGAGAACCACACACTAATTCTGTCTTAGCTGTAGTGTGTGGTGGGTCAGGAATGTATAAAAACGTACCTGCCACCTGAAATCTGTGTTATGTATCTAGCCAATTTAATTCAAATGTATTCAGGATTCAGACTTGTTTTGGTTCAAATCCATGTTGTGACATGACCCAGCAGCTTATAGATATGGGACTGAGGATTATGGAAGCACAATCCCCAACTCACAGAATCACAGAATGCTAAGGGTTGGAAGGATCATTGATCATCTAGTCCAACCCCCCAGCCAGAGCAGGACCACCTAGAGCAGGAACACAGGTGGCGTTTAAATGTCTTCAGAGAAGGAGACTCCACAACCCTTCTGGACAGCCTGTCCCAGTACTGGAATTCTATCATTCAAAGAGTTCCTGAGCTTTTTGCTGGAACCTCTGGCGCAGTCCCAGGTCCATATTTTGGGACGTGGGCACCCCTCCATCATGGGCAGAAGAATTCAGTGGCCCTTCTACAAGTGAAGCTTGTAGATTAATTGCTTAATTTCAAGCTTGAAATTAATTACTCATCACATGGGACTGAACTGAGGTCACACAATACTAGGGAACTCGAATATGTCATTGGACTTTTATGACATCCCCATTCCAGGAATGAACTGGTGGTTCTGATTTCTTAAGCCTTCCTATGGTGCCGACTGCCCTAAGTGTCATGGTCAAAGAAAACTTCATTCTTTTACAGACTGCAGACAGGGGAACTGGTTTCAACAAGAGGAAAGGGAAAATCTGCATAAAACCAAAGGCAGGATTAAAACCGTCAAGGTTTAGAGCTGGTCCAGCCACTAGCAAAATGACAGATCCTTTCTATTAACCCCTCTCCCTTCTCTGAGGGAAAACGAAGGGGAATCCTCACTCCCCCCATGACAATTACACCACCACAGATGCTGTGGAGCAGGCACTGGGGAAGTCCCAGGCTGGACCCAGCAGCAGACAGGAACCAGGTTCAGGAGCTAGATTCTGGAACTAGATTCAGGAACACATAGATTGGGATTGAAGGCGAAATGGACAGAATCCTTCTCTGCCTGCTGGCCATTAGAAAGGTTGACCCTCATGATCCCTCAGCTTTGTAATGAATATGATGTATACAGGATGGAATACTTTGTTGGTCAGTTTAGGGTCCCCTGTCCATCCCTCCCTGCAGGTGCAGCCTTTCAGTTTATGCACCCTCAATGTGCCACACAGGATTTAGCAGTGACCTTGGTCTGCACATCAATCCTTGGTGGTATCTCTAAACATCAAACGTTATCACTGATAGAAGCAGACACTGTGAAAACACACTGTGAGCTTCAGAAAGTGCAGTTAGTGAGAAGAGATTGAGCTGAAAAGTAAAATCACTGAACAGAATTAGTTCTGCTTTAACTCAAACCAGGACAAAAATACAGTAATTCTGGACAATAGGCCAGTGCCTTCTGATCCAAGACACCTTTGCCCTCAAAGGAAAAGGCTAATTAACTTCCCTAGAAGGAAAGCATGTGTGTGGCTTCTATTTGCTCTCTGCCAAGGTTACAGTTGGCAAGAGCACACTTTGCCAAGAGCAGCCTGTTGGCAAACCCCAATGCTTTCCGTAGCCTAGAAGCACATGTGTCTTCTCCTTTCAGAGATACCTTCCACCACCAGTGGCCTGCTCCTGCCATTTCAAAAGCCTCCACCCAGACACACTAACCCCTCCAGAGTTAGCCTCTGCTTCCACTGGAAAAGGAAGCTGAGTCCCTTATGCAATATTTAACAAGCCCTCAAAACCAGAGATGCTTTTGTCCCCATTTCAGCCTAGAGCATGGATGCAAGACTCAACTAGCCCAGAACTTTAAGGCATCACCAAAATGAATCATTACTACCAAATTATGTGATTACTTAACATTCTGTATGCATAACTGGATGAAACCAGCTTTCTCCCCTTTCTTCTTTCTCTTTTGTTCGATCTCCCCAATTACCTCCATCTATTAAAGCCAAGATCCTTTCAGTACCTCCAGCTTGCCAGGGAGAGCTGCCCCAGCTTGCTAGCTGAATTATAACACACCCTCAGAATAAGACTCTGGCTCTGAAATCACTTAAGTGAGAATATCCCTTAAGTGCATAACAAGGAAAACACGCTTGAATGAGTAATTGATTCAATTTGGAATGAAATGGAAAAATCTAGTTGAGTTGTACTCTCAATTTTCTCCTCTTATACTTGCACAGACTGCAGCAGGTCTGTTCTTGGGGCTCAGAGATGAGTTGAAGGCTCTGGGTAACTTTCCTGCAGAGGTTGGCTGGCTCAGGGTGACCACCTGTGATGCACAAGCAGCTGTTCTCTTATTGTTGAGAGCTGAGAGAAGGAACTCCAGGGTTGCAAGGGTGGAAAGCAGGTAGTCCTGCCTGGGGACTTATCTGAAGGGCTGTGTTGTGGTGGGATGATGCTCAGACTTTCAAGACTCGACTGTAAATTGCAAGATTGGGAATAAGACTGGGGCACAGATTAGACATGTTTTTTGGAAAGGATTGGGGGTTATTGTCAACTGGGGAAAGGGATTAACAACAGGGAACCAGGTTCCTCCCAGAGGACAAAACAGGATGTTAGCACTACAAGAAAGTTGAGGAGACCTCAACTCTTTACTCAGCAGAGGAATTGTAGTGATACAATTCTTCATACCAAAGATAAAGGTAAGCTGCAGCCATCTATGCCTCCATGCAGCAACCAGGGTGGCTAAAAGCAATGTTGGGAATCTGGTATAGAGCAGTTGTCACTGTCCTTTTGTCCTGCCTTGACCTATCTGGGGCTGTAGGAATTCTGACAAATCTTTCACTAAACACACATGTAGCTCCTGGTGCAGAGGAACCAGGAACCCAACCAGGCTGTCAATCTATCAAGAAAAATAATAGACATAGTAGGTATAATCTCAAAGAATGTCGAGCAGAGAGAGCAAGACTCTGCCAGGGCAGGGACCTTTTCTTCTGCACTTCAAGGGAGATCTTCAGGAAAAACAACCCATCTCCATTTGCTTAATGTGTGAGGAGAAAGGGCTGTACAGGAACGTGCAGTACAGGAGCAAGTGTCAGCTTAGCCATGTCTAAGACAGGATAGATCTTCTTCTTCTCTGACATAACTATCTCCAGCTATCCTAGAAGTATTTCTCCTTTTCCTCTGCAGATAACATGTTTGAATACTTTAAGATGAACACAAGATGTAAACAGTGTCAGTTCTGTCATGCTGTACCAACAACATGTCATCTGTACCAACAGCCACATTACAAAAATGTTTTATGCTCACATTATTGCTGCATCTCAACAGTGATGATAAGTAGAATACCTTCCTTTTTCCCTTAAAGGGACAGAAAGGACATGGAAACAAAATTCAGTGATCTGTATAATACATACAAACAAGATCTGGAGAGAACATGAGGGTCTCTTTCATGGGGTTTGTGAAGAGTTTTGCAAAGGAATTGTGGCATCCCTCATGGCACAATCCACAATGTAATCCTTCATAACATCACCCTTTCAAAAAAAGTACAACCCAAGGTTTCTTTCCATTCGTTCAGGCTGGCACAACTCGAAGTAGAAAAATGGCTCAGGACTTCCTGGGGCAGGAGAGGAGGGCTTTTCCCCAAACATTGATTCTCAATGGATTTCCATCTCTGCTTCTTAATTTTCTTTCTGTGTGCTCTTGATTCCCACCACTCATCTACCCCAGGGGCACTCACTTCACTGTTGCCACTCTAATAGATGTGAAGGCAGGAGACAATTATCTGTGCTGGAACTTTCCCAGGGTATCAGAGCTAACATCCCCAGCAATATCTGATGAGATCTTTACAGACAACAGACATCATTTAAAATGATGGTATTTCCCACACTGTTCCTTAATATGATTTTGGGACACTGCACTGCAGAGTAAGTCAGAGGGAACAGTTAAATCACACCCCTCTTCACAAAGCAATTGGGATTTTCTTTGCGATCTCTTTGAGTGCGGGTCTGCTGCTGTGGCTTTTTATTCACAGGTTGCTGAAAAACAGTCTTCTACATGAGACATTGTTTGATGTGCAATCTGAGCACCCCTGTTACCATGCTGGGAAGGCTCTACAATCAGTGAAGGTACTGGTGAAGGATATTCCTACCCTTACCCTGACCCAACTATAATAGCTTACCACATTGTTAATGCCAGATCTATTATGAGCCAACAATGTGCTCTCATTACAAATTGGGCAAACTAGATACTGGGTTACATCAGTACAGTCGTGACAAGCAGACTGAAGGAGTTACTGTCTCCACTGTTGGGCCCCAAGTTCAAGCTGGGTATCAAGAAACTGGAGAAAGAGCAGAGAAGGGCTACCGAGATCAGGGGACAGAGAATGTGTCCCAGAAACAGAGACTGAGGGAGTTGAGATTGTTTAGCTTGGTGAAGAGAAGGCTGAAGGGGAAATAAAAGAGCAGCCACCAACTAGTTGAAGGATAACCATAGGTATGGTGGAGCCCAGCTCTTCTCAGCAGGGGCAGATAATATAACAAGACATCAACAAACTGGAGATGAGGTTCAGAGTGGACATGAGGAAGAGCTTTTTAGCTGGGAGAGGTGACCAGCCCTGTGTCTGGTTACCAGAGTTATCTCTATCCTTGGAGCCACAGGCAGCCTGATCAAGTGTTGGGGATTACCTGGCTAGTCAGAGCAGGAATTTGGAGGGCAGATCTCCAGAGATCTCTTCTGACTACTCTAAAGTCCTCCCCTCAGCTTTGCCAGCTTTCTGTCTGGACACATAGGAGGTCATTGAATAGCTTTAGTTGAAAAATAAGAAAATTATTATCTGTTTCAGGCAGATCTATTCTAAGAGTTCCCATGCCAGCCTGGGAACAGAGATGAGGCGTCTGTGGCAGATGGTCTCCAAGCCACCACTGCTACCAACACAAGGTATATAGGACCACTGGTAATCTAAGATAACATCTATCCTGGAGAAGTTTATATTTTGGGACTTACACAGGGTGGTAGCTTCCTAACTGAAGTAGTCTCATGTCCATGTAGAATATGAATGAAGGACTGCAGCCCTCAAAACCTAGGTTAGATATCAGTCTCCCTCAGTCAAATCATCCTCAATTTATTGTTTGTCGCTCATTCCAGAGCTTGTAATGAGCCATGTGTGTGAATACATGTAAGAGAACAAGAGTCCTGCCTAACCATACCATAACAATTCAGTCAAAGTAATTTCAGAAGGAAAAGATTTCCTCCTAATCAAGTCAGTAATGAGGGAGGTCATTTGTGGGGAGATGAAGTGAGATGTGAATATGAACAGAACTTCACATTGAGTTTGGCTACAAAAGAAAAATAAATATTGAAATGTGCATTTGCTACTATGAAGGACAATTTAAGGCTGAGGAATTTGCACAAGAAAAGTACAAGTAGAGAAAGGGGGTTTGAGCTAGCTGTGTGGGGCACAGCAAGAGAGGTCTTGCAGGCCAGCCCTAGGATGGCTAGTACAAAGTGTGCTTTTCTCTTGTTCATCTCTTCTTTCAGCAAATTCAACTCTTCTGTTTGTTTAGCTTTCATAAACAAGTTCTTTATTTACTTTTCTTTAGCTTAGCTGGCATCGCAGTTCTTGTCAAATTAATTGCTGCTCCAAGAAGACCACACCAATGGGTGTGATAATACTCTCTCCTGCCCTTAATACTACAATTATTTAGGAAATTAAAGGGTTACATATAGGGTATGTTTCACTCACCTGCATGGACCACAGCGGGGGTAGGTGATGGAGAGGGCATGTGAAAATGGGGTGTGAGCCAGGAAAGCTATCTGAAAGGCAGCAGTACAGTGGGGAGAGCCTCTGAGGTTCCCCGGGAACTGTGTGTCTTACAGTGCCTGTGACCCATAGTGGCTCTGGCTCCACTTGGAACAGCATCAAAGTACAAAATGTGGGGTTTTGGTCTCATACCCTTCCTCAATTTAAGCCAATTGCTCTTCTTTTTTCCCTTTTTTTGAATAACAGTGTCGCCTAACCCAGGAAGAGTGGATTGTTTGCAGGTGTTGTGAGTCTACAGCCAAAGAGATGGTGACAGATGATGTCTTGGCAGATAGGACAGGCTGGGGCCACATAGTTATTGCAGCTCACCACAGCTTGCTAAGCTGCAATATCTTGGTTGCTACTGTTCACATTCCCATAGTCCACAGTGTACCAAGAGGGAAAGGAGAGTCAGGAAATCTGAATTCTCATGACATCTCATGTCCACTACCAGACCCATAAGCCAAGAGCAACTAAGTGGCACTACACAGTGTTAATAACTGCTCCAGAAATACTTTTCCAAGCTAGATTCCCAAGGAACAAGTGTCTGAGCAGGGCTGGAAGAGCAAAAGTCAATGGTGAGTGAATGGTGTCATACAAATTCAGCAAAGCCTTTGCATAGTGGCAGTCATTCTGACTGTGCTTTCAAGGACCTTGATAACCATCATAAGAAGGACTGAGAACAGAGCTGGAAGTATCTATCAGACATTGAGGTGACAGGGAGCTATTTCAGTCACCAAGATGTGTGATCACTTCCTGGTCAAATCCCATATGGGAAGCCATTAGTGGTCACCACAAAGGGTTTGACTCTCAACCCTGGGTAGTCCAGGTAGCCTGTGCCATTGCCTGCTGGTTTTCAAACATGTACATATGTTTTTTTCCTATGGTCCCCATTCCTGGGACAGTTTCCTTAAAGACAACCCCCAGAAACCTCTTACCACCTGCCTCTCACCTTCTGGCACTATTCTGTGTTCAAACCATTTGTCGCTGGTTCTTGGAGTCTCACTCCCTTCTTCTGCCTCATGGGTCTTCATACAGCTGTTGGTTCTTGCCTAACATTGGCTGTAACCACTATGAAATGTGTGTATGTTCTTAAGCATTCTGAGTCACAGGGGGGTCCACATCCACAATTAGGGTACTTATTCTCTATTAGGGCAACAGAGAGGAGGAGGAGAAGAAATGCACAAACACTATAGCAATAATCTAGAGAAATGGCCTCTGGAGGAATCCCAAAGCCTCCCTGACTGTAGAACAAACACCTAAGAGTACAGACAGTCAATGCTTTTATTCAAATCACTTTTCAGCCAGATATAGACTTCTTAAGAAATGGGAAATTTCTACAAAGGGCTTAACTACACCCACATCTCAAGCTCAGTTCAGAAGGAGCCACATGATGCTCCAAAGTGACAGTCATGTTAGGCAAACCGCCAACTCCTGTTAGCTTGCAAGTCTGGCCCACGTAGCCTTCTACAAAGCCATGCTGCTGCCTTGGACAATGGAAGACACAATATGAGTCATCTCACAGCTGTATCTAGTCCAGGCTCGGTATGTCACATTCATTTTCCACAACAACTAGAACTGTAGCAGCTGATAGGTAAAAGATACTCGAGAGCCAGAGACAGACCTGCTCCAATAGGAAACCTGTCCAACCCCAAAGGCAAAGAGTAGGAAGAGAGATAAGGTAAGAAAGTGAAAACCAGAGGGTGAAGAGAAGGATGGAAGAGCACAAAGGAATAGCTGTCACCTTACACCAGGGAAGTATAATAGAATAGACTATTTCTGTTGTAAGGGACCTACAACAATCATCTAGTCCAACTGCCTGACCACTTCAGGTCTGACCAAGCCAGAGTACGCTTCTTAAACACTGATATGCTTGGGGCATGGACCACCTCTTTTGGAAGCCTGTTCCAGTGTTTGGCCAACTTTTCTGCAAAGAAATACTTCTTAATGTCAAGTCTAAACTTCCCCTGATGCAGCTTTAAACCATTCCCAGGAGTCCTATTGCTGGATACCAGGGAGAAGAGCTCAGCACCTCCCTCCCTGCTTTCCTTCCTCAGAAAGTTGTAGAAAGCAACAAGGTGACCACTCAGCCTCCTTTTTTCTGAATTGGACAAACCCAGAGTCCTCAGCTGCTCCTCACAGGACATGCCTTCCAGCCCATTCACCAGCCTTGTTGCCCTCCTCTGGAAACATTCCAGGAATTTCACATCTTTCTTACGCTGTGGGTTCCAGCACTGCACACAGTATTCAAGGTGAGGTTGCACCAATGCTGAATGCAGCAGGATAATCCCCAATCTTGACCAGCTGATGTGTCACTACTGTGTTTGATGCCCTCCAGGACTGGGTTTGCCCTCTTGGCTGCCAGGGCACACAGCTGACCCACACTGAGCCTGCTGTCAGCCAGCACCCCAGAGCCCTTTCTGCAGGGCTGCTCTCCAGTCACTCCTCTCCTAATTCATGATTGTGCCCAGCATTACTCCGTTCTAGGTGCAGAATACTGCATTTTGACTCATTAAATTTCACCCCACTAACCATAGCCCAATGCTCCAATACTCTAGATCCTTCTGCAAAGCCTTTTGCCCCTCAAGAGAGTCAACAGCATTTCCAAGGTTGGTATCATCAGCAAACTTGCTAGTGGTGCATTTAACTCCTGCATCCAGATCATTGGTAAATATATTGAACCAGTCAGATGTAGCTCCTTTCACTGAAGTCCCGTGAGCTCTGATCTTCAGCCAGATTTTCAGCCAGTTCTTCACCCAGCATGCTGTGAACCTGCCCATACCACAGTTGGACAACTTGCCCAGGAGGATGCTGTGAAAGACAGTATCGAGATCCTTCCTAAAATCCAGAAAAATTATACCCACCATCTTCCCTTCACCCACTAGGAGGGTGACCTTATCATAGAAAGATACCAAGTTAGTGAAACAGAACTTTCTTTGTGTGAGCCCATATTGGCTGTGCCTGATGATTGCATTATTCTTTGCAATAGAACCAGAGTTCCCTATCCTCTCTGAACCATGGCCACGACTGTCAGCCAGTAACTAACTATTGGCATCTCTGTGTTTCCCCTTCTAGGCCATTCCTGCATCTTGTTACAGACCTAGAAAGGTCTTTTGACCAAATTATCCTTTGAGATATGGGCTGGGGGACACATCTGATAGTGTTGCCCAAACACCTGGAGCAGGAAGCCACAGATCTTATACCTTTGACAGAAAGATTGAACACCCTGGAGCTGCAGCTCTGCAAGCCATGGACTGAGACATCCAGTAATTGCAAAAGAAGTGTGGAATAAACACACAGCACTCCCCCAAGGAAAGTCTTTTCCTGCAATGAATTTAGCTGATAAATAGATGTGGTTTATACTCATGGGTTTTATACCTTGGAGACTGCAGTGCTCAAACACTAACCATGCGCCAGCATAAATACAACCTGAATTAAAGGTTAGCCTTGCCCCAGCTGCACTTGAATGCCTTGGACATCAAGCCCAAGAGAGTGACCCATCAGCTCCACAGCTCCAAGTCACAGAATCATAGAATCACAGAATGTTAGGGATTGGAAGGGACCTCAAAAGATCATCTAGTCCAATCCCCCCGCTGGAGCAGGATCACCTAAACCAAGTTGCACAACTCAGGTAAGCATCCCAACAGGACTTGGAAAAAGAAGCAGCAACAAAAAGGTCTCTTTCCTTCCCCACTCTGGGATTTTGTTTCACTTCAGTCTCCCCGGAGAGTTGGCCCTTACTCGGTGTCTTCTCATCAGCACCCTGATGACATGATCATGTTTGCCTCATATCTCAAGAGGATCCATGTAATTTACCCACAGTTCCTCCAGGGCCTTGAAACTTTGAACCATGTCCTCATTGCTTATTTTTGTTTTCTCACAAGAGAGAAAATAATAAAGGTGCCTGAAAACAAGCAAGATAAGGAGTCTGCTCCATGGTCACAAAATGTCAAGGATACAGTCTCAGGCATCTAACAGCACTGGGTGGTGGGTTGCAGGTGCAATGCTGTGCCTGGATCTTACACCAGCATCTACCATAACGTAACTCTACTCCCTGGAGCAGCACACATGTTCCTCCGAAACCAGAAACACCGACGTAATTGCCTCCTCTTTCCCAGAAATGAGTAACAGCACAGAACAACAGACACTTTATGATCTGACTTATAACAGTGAGTCAAGGTTTGGTGTTGGGTTTGGTTTGCCCAAGGGGAAAAATGACACTCTGAAGCAGTAAGAAGGCCCAAGGAACTATGAGGGTTTGGTGCAGAGCAGAGGGACAAACTGTTCAGCACAGACCCTTGTGTTTGTGGCTAAGAGTAAAATCCTTAAAGTCCTTAACTAATAAAATTAATAGAAGTGAGCCAGCAGTTTTAATTTGCAGATCTGCTGGAAAGCTGCCATCCTTAACATTTAGTTCCTTTTTCACTCCTTAAATATCTTCTCTTTTTTTTCTTGTTCCTATTTTTTTTTAATAGATGTATTTCTACGTATGGCAGAATAAGCAAGAACTGAGCAGCTGAATATGGAGAGGATTGTGTCTAACCAGACATGTCTAACCAGATGGGAGCCCTGTGCAAGAACAGCCTTGCTAGCCAAAGTAGGCTTTCCTCTCCGAACAACCCCGTCACCTTTTCACTAATTCCATTTTACATTCCATTGGAGAAGAGGAGACTCAGGGGAGACCTTATCACTCTGTACAACTGCCTGAAAGGAAGTTCTAGTCAGGCAGGGGTCAGGCTCTTTTCCCAGGCAACTAGTGACAGGTCAAGAGGGCAGGGCCTGAAGCTGTGCCAGGGGAGGTTTAGGTTGGATATTAGGAAGCATTTCCTCACAGAAAGGGTGATTAGACACTGGAATGGACTGCCCAGGGAGATGGTGGAGTCGTCATCCCTGGACGTGTTTAAGAAAAGATTGGTATAGCTGGTGTTGTGGTGATAGGTCATAGGCTGGACTTGATGATCTCAGAGGTCTATTCGAGCCTCAATAATTCTGTGATTCTGTGGGACAGGAGAAGCTTTGAAAACCAAGATTGTTTTCCAAGTTAAAAAAAAATAAATTCAAAAATATATGTCTTTCACGACAGTAAAGGCTTGTAATGATAAGACAAGGAGTAATGGCTTAAACTGGAGGAGGTGAGATTTAGATTAGATGTAAGGAAAAAATTTTTCACTCTGAGAGTGGTGAGTCACTGGAACAAGTTGCCCAGGGAGGTTGTAGATGTTCCGTCCCTGGAGGTGTTCAAGGCCAGGTTGGATAGGGTTTTAAGCAACCTGGTCTAATGGAAAGTGTCCCTGCCCACAGCAGGGGGGTTAGAACTAGATGATCCCTTCCAACCCAACCCATTCTATGGTTCTATAACTCTAGAATTCTGCTATCATAGGTGACTGCTTCCCAATACCATGCTAGTAGACTTACATGAACATGATGTGATTATGTCTTGCTAGTTCTCTACGACTCTAGGGGATCCAGTGTCCCTGATTGGAAATGAGCTTCTCTGTGCATGGCAGTCATCTGTTTTCTGATGGCTTTCATGCATGTGGAGTCTCTGTCATCCAATAAATGTCATACATCCCCCTCAGTGGGTTCAATAACGCCATCCTTGTCTTCTATCCAGCCAGAGATATTCATGAAATTATAGCAATGCTTCACTCCTGCTGCATCTGCCACTCTTCCATGTTTGTCTGCAACGGGCCAAATGATTCAAAAGTGGCAGAGGAGCACTCACCCTCTCGACACCCAGACTGCATGATCACATAGTCTTGTTCTCCAGGGGAAACCAGACAGAAGCAGATAATCATCTCCTCATTGTATGTCTCCAAAAGTAAAATTATCCCCTGCAGGAGAGATTGCTTCCTGTGTGGGTAGATTTCCCTGCCTGTGGAGCACTCATATGCTAAAAACATGAGATGAAGAATATCATGTGAGCTTTGTATCCAAGGCAGAGATGAAGCTTGTTTTGAAGCTGATAGCTTGTTTGTACACAGATCAATCTAGAGGATTTTTCCTGGGTTTCCTTTGAGGAAGCTGAACAAAATCTCATAGGAAAAATTACTGAGAATTTTCTGCTTCTATACGTGGGCACTTGCCTACATATACAGCTGATACTGCAAGGTATAGCCAAGAGATCCCCTGCAGTTCCAGCCTTCCCCCAGAGACACCTCTCTGCTCCCTTTGGTATGGGGCATCAGTGATATCAGAAGGGAAAGAAATACGAGACTAAAGCTACTGGCAAGGGTGTACAACATGAAAGAAAATCCTTCCCCTTTTTCATTCATTTCCTTGTTCATGCTTTCTCCTGGTTTGAAGTGGAGTTTCTCAGTGACACACTTCATTACGTACCCAAATGTGCACAAGGGAGAGGGTAAGGAAGGAAAAGGAGGTGATACAGGAGAAAATAACAGAGTTTCCAACCTGTAAATGCTCTCAAAGGACCCTGAGAGCCTCCTGCTGCTGAGCTTATACACGTGCAATACTTCCAGGCATGATGATGGGGAGACAGATCTTCAGCTTGAATAAATGAGTGAGAAAGCGGCCTTGGGGTTAAGGGAACATGGGAAACATGTTAGGAAATAAAGATCCTTCTGCACAAGAGCAGAAGCTCCTTCCAAAATACTGTGAAGGCGCAAAGTGAATGAGCTGCACACCAAGAGTGAATAAAAAACAGCCTGAGGACAAGAGGTGAAAGAGCTCTGGTCCCAGGCTCACATGGTGCCCCAGGCAAAGCCATGGCATAATAAGTGTGGAGCAAAGGCAGGGACAGGCAGGGATCAGGGGACAGGAACTCACCTGACTGTGTTCCTTCATCTGCCACCACTACGGCAAAGTCCTTTGTGCACCCCTGCCTGGCGAAATCTTTATTGATGTAGGCTTCAGTGGGAGAAGAAGGAGGAGAGAAGGATTTAGGCAGATTTGCTGAAAGCTCAGCTGAAATGGCTGAGGGGTGTACTGGGTGGGAGATGATAGGAAGGTTTGATCATGGTAGCAGGAGAAGCTCAATTCAGGGTCAGAGACCTTGGAGGGAGATGAAGGAAGGGAGGGAAATATGTGAAGTGACAGAGCCCAAAGAGTCTATGTCACAGCGCACAGGCTGTGCCCCTAATCCCCTGCCATGGCTCTTTCCTCCAGTGACCAGTTCCCACCTCAGTGTCCTTGAGGGCTGAGCTCTGTTCCCACATGTTTAGGGCATAGGTGACCATAGAGCTGCATTACCTTGGCTCAGGAAAAGGTTCTCATTACTCCTGCTCCCTTTGTAGCTTACTTTCCTCCCAGGAGCTGACAGAATTGCAAACATTTCCTCCTCAAAAATGAAAGGAAGAAGCTGTGAAGAGAGCAAACCCTGAAGGGAAATAATAAACAAACTCATGACAGCAACACTTGTTTGATAAAATGCTGGGAATATATTATGAGAGCTCCTCAGAGAAACATGGCTGGGCGCTTGCCTGGAGAAAGAGCTCCCAGATCTCCTGTGTCACCAGATTCCCAGCTTGTTTCTTTGGGGCTGGTCCTCCCCCACCGCCTCCATGACCCACAAGTATCAATGGGGCTGTGGGACCCTGCTAGGACTGAGTGGGGAGGAAAGGAGAAGGAAAAACACTGAAGAGGAGGAAGAGGAAGAGTGCCTTTAATGAAAGAGAGGAGCAGGACAAAACCTGGAAGGCAAATTAATCTCAGAGACGCTGAAACACGGAAGGGGTGCATAAAAGGCCTGAGTGGAGAAGAGGTCATGGGAAGGGAAAATACTGAGCCACTTAACCAAAGTGATTAAATAGCAAATGTTGTGTACAGACTGCCTTCATCTGTGCACGACACTATCTTCAGCATACGTGTTCTCCCTACCCGCCCAGGGGCAGGGTGGTGCTGCTCTCTCTACTTTAAAGGTACACAAAGGCTCCTGCCCAGACCAGCAAAGGGTCTTGGGCGTGAGAAAGCTCTGCATCTCCACTCCTCACTTCCAGGCACCTGGCAGGCATACTGCAGAAGAGACACAACTGCCCTATAGCACAAAGAAGGAGATCCACCCCTCCCAAAACCGGCTCCCATCTCCTGAGGCCAAGTGCAGTCCCCAAGACTTTTCATCCCACTGGTTTTAGATACAGAACATAACTTCTTTCCCTGGTTCTACAGTTCAAGATAGACTCTAGAGCCCCACCTGTTATTTGTTTACATCCAAATGCTCTCACTGAGAGTAGGATTTAAGGCTTTAGTCACAAAACTAAAATCAAGCAGACCTATTGCTACCCTCACCCTATCAGGCTCAGGGTCTTCCTTGCTTTACTACTTTCTGTCCCATGGATTTTCCTCCCAGTAAACACAGCCTCAAAAGGAGGGAAAATGGGAGACCACATCACCTAGACAAGAGGCAACTGGAGATTTCACAGCCCTTCACAGGACCATTTAGTTTATGAGTCATAACAGGGCTGGTGTGAGAGCTGGCTTCTTCTGGCCAGGGATCCTCCAGACATGCTGAAGCCACATTGCTACTCTCAGAGGTCAGGGACCAGTTGATCTGGGATTTGTTAGACTGTGACTCTCCTTTGGGTAAGGTGCTGGTGCTTCTGTTCCCATGGCTCAGGGGAGGTATGTCAGCATGGCTTCTCTTTTCCCATTGACTTCTTTCCTCCTGAAGGGCCAATACAGCTGTAAACATTTCCTGAGTAAAGACAAGGTAAATGAAAGGAAAGGACTCAGACATGCAACAATTTGGCTGGAGATTATCTAAAGCAATGCAGCAAGAAAGGGAAAGCAAAGTTAAAGGGCAGCAGAAACTCTGCCCTTCTGTGCTGGGTGGAGTTCAGAGGTTGCAAGTGAGCCCATGAGGTTTAAGTGAAAATGTAATTGTTTCAGGAACTGAGCTGATGCCAGCCAAGACACAAAATTCAACTATTACAGGTTTTCCCAATGACTCATACCAGAGAGGTTAGTGTTACCTAGATAGTAGCCATTCAGGTTAGTTACCCATGCTCTGGGTTTGAGGCTCCTGGCCAGGGAGGGACAGGGCACAGTCATAATAAGAGACTGACATGTGAAATTACATGTCTGGGTGACTGATGTCTGAATGTGCTTGATTTAGATAGGACAGGGAAACCAGCCTGCCTCTTTGACTCAAACTACATCTCTTTTGTCCCCGATAGCTCAGGCTAAGCCTCAGCACCTGCATCTGGCAGGGAACATCCACTTGAGGCCATTTCCCGGTGTTGGGAGCCAGAAATCAAAGCAAGAGTTCCCTGCAATGTTGTCCAGAAAGGTGGTGCTGTACTCTCAAGTACAACTTAGAATAGTTGAAGATCTCCTGAAACAAGCCAAGCCTGTCTGACAGGGAACTTGTCTCCCAGCAAGAAAATTAGAAAAAGAAAAGTGTTAATTATGAGACAACATCAGTGTTTCTCCTTGGAACAGTGACTGAGGTTGCCCCTCCAGGTATAAACCAACAAACTCCTTTCAGTTAGTATGTAAATATAGTGTTACTCCAGCTCGTCAAGAGAGCTGGTTTCAACCAGCTCTGTCACAGCTCAAATCAAATCAGGAAGAGTATCTGGGAGCTTAAAAACCACCTCATCCACGTGGGTTTTTTGCTCCCTGTTGCAGCATTCCTAAAGAGGGTAGGGAGGTGTAAGTGACCATGGTTGGGGACAGGTTACAGGGACAGACAGACCTTTCACGTGTTCCTTGAGCCATTCTTAAGCCTCTATGAAATTGTGCATCCTACCACAAAGGAAACAGAAATACAATTTGTTGAGTAGAAACAGTAGACCTCTGCCCAGGCCATGGTTTCCTGGGGAAGAATTCAGCTCCAGTTCAGTGATCTCCAGGGCTTGACCCAGTTGCACACACATAGAACACTCAAAGGTACCTACATGGGGTTTAGAACTATGGCACAGAGCCTGCAGGAGACCTCAGCCCTTCTGGAGTGGCAACTAGAGCCAGGTAGAGCCCCCCAGGGCTTCTCAAATGGCTCCAGACCCCTACACTTGGCATCTGAATTGAGCCCATAGTCAGCAGAGTCAATGAAGCAATTCAGTTCCCCTATGCAGATGGACTTAGTGAAAGTTCATCCTGTCACTCACAAGTCTGAGTAGAGTCATGGGCACCCAGGCTTCCCTCAGCTGCTCTTTGCCTCTCTTGCACAACGCTTGTCTCATGGGCTGCAGGGCTTAGATATGACCAGCTTCTGCACCTATCTCCTGTGATGGGTCTTCCAACACTCTTGCACACTCATTCCTCCACTTTCTAGTCCCTGGTCTAGCACAGGGGTCTTCTCCGTGTTTCACCTTTTGTGTCTGGAGACTGAAGATACTATCATCTTCACCTCGTGTCTGGAGGGGCAAATATCATCCCAGTATCAGGAACATTCATCACTCTGGTGTCATTTCCAAGCTCAGCTGTTCATCTGGGTTCACAGGGCTGGGCTGCAGAGTCTGATGTCTGCTCGGTGTTTGGGAAGTCTGGACTGAGGCAGTAAACAGGGATGATAGGTTTGGCAACACATCACTTTGCGTTCCTGTTGCTCAGAGATAGAGGAGACACTGTTATCTTGCATTTTCACTAGGGGCAGAGTGGTGAATTTAAAGAGTTAGTAGTATTACAGGAACTGAGAAGTGGGTAAATGCTGAATCTCCTAAACTAGAAGAGGTTAAACCCTGTCCACACATACACAATTTCTCTATACTCAGTGCTTTTACCGGAGCAAAAGGTTTTTTAGGATGACAACATCTGACCAGTCTCCCAGCTCTCTCTCTAACTCACAACATTCTTGCACATTCCAGCCACACCACACACGATGAGGATCACAGGGCTCAGAGACACATTTTCCCTCCTGAAGCTGGTTAGGTGGGAGCACATTGGCAGGTCTCATGACTATACTTGGGTCTCAAATCTTTTATCTGATTGCAGCTTTTTGACTGCCACCAGAGTAACACAAGAGGTGCACAAAGTCACCCTACAATACCCAAGTAACTGCTTGTGAGCACACATGGCATTGACTGCCAGGCAAGCAGGGGCAAGCCTGTAAGGGTCTTTATCTGTCCTGGAGGCAGGAGAAAGGTCCCACCATAGACTCCAGGCAAGAGCTCTCCCCCTCTACCCTTGGGTCAGGATGGCTAGCTGCATTCAAAGGACTCCTGTTCCTCATGTGCCACCAGCTATGAAGTCTAACAACACTTAGCCATGCAGGTCCTGTGAGCCAGCTGGCCTGGCCTGGACTCATGGACTTTGATGCAGACTGTGTCTTGGTGCTTTAATTGAAATATTTTGTGCACACGTAAAAAAGAAGTCAAAGACACTTTCATTTGAGACAATCAAAGCGCAGAGACGTGAGGGACGCTTTATAGAAGTTTCCCAGATCCCAAAGAAGATGTTTCAGCCAGTTTCAGGCCATCAGCAGAAATTAGTAGAAATTAATATTAGTGGGTGTCCTGGGAAGATGGGGGGGGAGGAGTAGAAGATGGGAACTGTGGAAATTCCTTGCAAGGACCTAAGGTAAACTGTGATTCTGCAACCAATAAAACCACCATCTCAGGCAGCATATTTCTTATATTTTCAGAGGTGTATCCTATCTGGCAATCTTCAGGCTGACAGCTTGTTCTCCTTACTGTCCTCCTCCCATGTATATATTTCTCTTTCATTCACCTCCTTTGTCAGATTCTGAGCCCTATCTAGACAGGTTCTGCTGGGGAAATGCTTTGTTAACAGCCATTTGCCCTCACATTAGCTGGCAGATCGAAGAACAACTAACTCAGGCTTAACTAATTTTTTTCTTCTGGAGCAGTTCAATTTAAAGACTTTTTTTTATGTCCTCTGACACTCCCCATCATCCCTCTGGGCAAAGGGGAGATATATTGCAGCTGGTGGGGCAAGAGCTCAACCAGTCAATCAACAGGGCTCTTAGGGAAGATTTTCCTTCTTCAACTATAAATGTCACTCAGCCTGTAAGAGAGCAGATACGAGAATTGAATTTGTTGTTGTACAGGATGAAGTCTCCGTCACCCTTCCCCAACACTCTCCAAGGGTCTTTAGCAATGTCCTGGCATAAGAAGGGACCAGTTTCCAGGGTGAGCATGGAGGAGAGCACTGGTAGGGCAAAGAGAGGGCTGCCCCCTCTTACCAAAAGGAGCAATTCAGGCAGTGGACCCCTATAAAATGTTAATACTCATTGCCACAGGATGTCCCTAGGGCAAAAATTTGGAACAGATCAAAAAAATACCTCAGGGCTAATGTATTCAAGGGTGACTACTAATTTCCATGTTCTCAAAACAGATGTCGAGAAAGTACAACCAAAGGCAAGATCACACCATGCTTGTCTTACCTCCTAGGCTTTTACACCACAGCACTGGGACTTGGGGTGGTGGGCCACTATGACTGTAGCAGGCTGCAGGAGCTGGGGGTGATATTTTATGTCATGGTTGCATCCTCCAAACCCACAGATGGGATGAGGAGGTTAGCAAGCTGGAGCTGCAGCCAGCAAGCACAGGCAGCCCAGGCACCAAGGAGAAAGCTGAGCATGAGAGGGGAAAAACTGCAGCAGCTGAAGAGCAGCCACCTCCTCCCACATGGGTATGGGGATGAGGGGGAGGCTGGTCTCCAAGACAGGGTCACCTGTCTGAAGGGCTGTTTTAAGAAGGTACCTGAAATTTCCAGAGCTACCCATGAGTGATGGGGGCATTAGAAGAAACTCCACAACACTTTAGACTCCAGCATCACTTGCATCCAGGTTTACCAGGATACTTTGTGCAAGTGCAGATACCCACTCAGTGGGATTGGGAAGCACTTCTAAAGGGACATGGCCACATTCCCATGGGCTCCACAGGTGCAGAAATCTGTGATATTTTCCACATGCTTCCCCATGGGTATTGCCAATATACTGCTGGGTACCTTTACCAGCAAGGGAAAGGATCCAAAATTGGGTCTGTCTTCCCGTTCATGTTGATGTAGCTTTTCAATAATTGTTGTTTATGTTCTGTGTTTTTAATAAAGTGCTGTTCACAACCTCTGTAATTTCATGTCATACAGTTTCTTGTGTGTCTGTATATCTCATTCAGTGCTCATTCAGTGCAGCTGGTTTTAATTCCAAACCAGCAGACACCTCTGTACATCTACTATTTGTTAAAAAGAACTCAAAAAACCAAACTCACCCCATCCCCCCAAACCTGGGGGACACAGGTACTGCAAGGCTGCCTGAAACTGTTGTAAACACGAGATCAAGGTGTTCATTCAGTGGTGCAGCAGCTCATGGCCTGGGTGTGTTTTGGTAGCGTATCTGCACAGACCTACCCAATAGTGAATGCAAACTTCGAGCCATTCATGCCATCTGTGCTGTTTCACTTGCAGAGGAAGGGCTCTGCTGCTAGCAGGGACATGCTGCTTTCAGCAATCAAGGCAATTTGATATCAAGATGGTTTTATGGAGATCAGTCACTGATTTATTTTTTTTAAGTGTTTAGAAATTTTAGGAACAACAGATCAAACCCAACTTTTAGCCCTAAGCATTTTACACAGTTTAACAAAGAAACTCCGATTTTCGGACTTTTTTCAGATTGTTTTTAGAGGACTGGGTGAAAATCTTAAATAGCCACCCCAGTTTTGCAAACAGAAGAATGTCTTTAAATCTTCGTTGACTGAAGTTTGAATCTAGCTCTGCTCTCTAAATTTATAACGATAAATACCAGCCACAGCAAAAAACTTTGCTAGCTGAATATTTCAGCTGCTTCATGACTAAAAATATTGCCCTTTAAAATGATTGAGTTTTTCTGTGACTTTCACACCTTTATGGCATTAAGATTGTCTTTTCCAGTGTAGCTTTTTTGTTATTACTATATGGTTAAATATGAAAATATTTGCAATTTGATAAGCTCATTTGGCTGTACAATCATTCTCCAGCCCCCTAGAGTGAGATGGTTCTTCTTACTTCTCCAGCCAAATTAATCTTTTGTAGCGGTGACAAGCCACCTGACAGCAGCTGTGCTGTAGACACATTTACCTGGAGTTCCTCATGTGCACACTCTGCACCAGAGAAACCTTTTGAGGGACGTTGCTCCCAGACTGAAGCTTGAATGGAGAAGTGTGAAGAGGAATCTCATGCTCAACAAGGAGTTTGTGGCACCAGGAGGGATTTTTATCATTCTTTACACAGCAAATAACAAACAAGGTGGTTTAATAAGACACATGTCCAAGTGTCCTACAAGACTACAGAGGCTCCTAAAGAATGGAATGCTCACAAACTCAGAGGCCCTGGGCACACCAGGACTACAGGCATGCTGGAATTGAGTGGTGGGCTAGAACTTCTTTCTGCCTTGAGATATAGGATGAGGACAAAATGCTTGGCTGCACAGGAGAGCTGCAATTATAAGCACAACCCGAACATGCAGGACTTACAGGAGGCAACAAGGAATCCAACAGCCTTCATAATCCTGTCTTTGCCAGTGATGTTCTTCAATAGAGCCCATCCTTTACCTTTTTTCTAGAAAGGCAAGCAAATACCCATCCTTCTCCTCCTCTTTGGCCTATCCTGGGATAGACCCTTGCAACAGCTTCAGGGTTTTTCTCTTACAATGGCCCTGGCTCTGTCCTCTTCTCCCAGAGAGCTACCAGGTGGCTCTTTTTGATGGAAAAGGACTTCATGAACCAAGCTGAAGGTGGTGGGGAGAAGGGAAGAGAGCAAGCAGCTGATGTGTCAGTGCTGATCTCCTTTGGGCACATGTCGAAACCTGCTGCCGTCATTTCATAGATGGAGAAAGCAAACAGACCTGGAAGAGCCTCCCAAGGCATGTGTCTCAAGGTAGCAGAAGGATGGGGAAACAAAAGTAGGTTTCCTCAGGGTACATGTAGCTCTTGTGCCACTGAATTGAAGCACCTGCAGCGAGGAGATTAGACCAGCTGAGAACCAAGAGGAGCTGAACACTTGACCACTTTCAGCCTACCTTATAAATTTCACAGGTTTTAAAGTCAAAAGGGACAATTCCTGTCGACTTGACCTTCTGCCATACAGAGGTCTGGGAATTTCCTCCATCGGGACTTGCTCTTAAGAGTACATTTGGCTGTTTAACTGAAAGACTTTTTTGCAAGACGTTCAGTCTTAATTTGAAAACCTCACACAATAGAGAATCCACAACACCTTTTAACATTTGGTTCCAGTGACAAATTACTCTCCCTGTCAAGCATGAATAGTTTAAATTGTAGATTTATTTCTTCCTACAAAGTAAGTGTATTTCAATAGCTTGACAGCTGGAGTTCATCTGACCTAAAACCCGGATAACTATATTTGGCCAGATGAGTCTTACCTTTCTAGTCACTCCAAAAACAAGGCACTAGCTGTGAGATGATTCATTGCCTTTGAAATTTAGGCATGGAGAAAAAAGAAAAATATTTTGGTTTGCATGGGCCTGCAAGATGAATAAAGCCCAGAAGCTCTCTCAAGGCAGCAAAAGTGGAAATAAACAGAACCACAACTCACAGAAATTTAAGGGCACCTGCTGCCAGGGAAAATGCTATCTATAGTTAGCTTCATCTTTCCCTCCCCACACTTTAATAATACTTCTAGAGCTCTTGAAATCTGTCATATTAAACTGTCTTGTGCACTGCCTTCCCTACATGGTTAGCAAAGAGCTGCCCTCATCATGTCTCATATGGGCCAGAGCCTTCTGGAAGGTGAGGTTAAGTTCTCCATAGTTCCTCCTCCACTGGCAGCAAGTAGTGCCTGCATCTTTCCACATGGTAATGGATCTACTCAGCATTGTTTGGCACTTCTCAAACTGATCCCAGAAAAGCCAGAACTTTACACAGTGGAGCTATGGTTAAGACTGAAAAATTAACCTGAAACTGGTATAGTATTTGATTGCAGTTTTAATTAGGGTAATATACACCACCGATGCACAAATAAGGCAAAGGTGTAGAAAAGAGCACCTACACACCAGGTGAAAGCAGGAGGAGAAAAGCAGGTAATGTAGAAAAAAAAGAAAAAACAAAATAAAACCCAACCCACGAAAACCTCACACCTTGAATTGAAAGTCATAAGGTCTTGTGATAAGAATTTTAATACGTTAATAAAGTCATTTGAAGATACAATGTGGTAGAAGAGTAGAAAAGACTAACAGTCCTGAAGGGAAATGGGAACTGACCTCTGCAGCTGTGTTAGCTGATCACAGTAATATACAAGACCTCTACACAGATTTTGAGGGATAAGCTTTCAAGATAGAAATGGAATAAAGCAACATGCTGACTGCAGATAGATCGTACCAAACAAACTTGGTGACTTTCTTGCCAAAAGCCATTTGATTTCTAGTTGGTGAATTGCAGGAAATCATATTCATCCAGACTTCACTGAATTGTTCAGTATGGCAACATATAGGAAGTTAGGAGTTATTTTAAGGCAGTACAATTAACACAGGAAAAATACAGCAGTACACAAATCAGCCAAAAACTAACAATAATTGTATTTACAGAGGACACAGGCTAGAATAAAGCTCTTTGTGTAATTGTGAGCACTGAGTTCAGGCCTGTAATATTTTTCCTTGCATGGTGTAGCTAATAAAAGAGAGTGGCAAGTGAAATAAGCTAAGTGATACTCAGAAGAACTATGTTAATTGAAAGAACAGTAAGAAAATTTAGAAGGCACAAAGGGTGAGGGACAAATGCTGACCTCTTGGTTCTTTTGTCTTAAGAATAAGATGCCTGACAGCAGGACATACATACCCAGCCCATAGCCTGGCACCACATCTCCTCCCACCTGCCCCAAAAGCCCAGCCCCAAAAGGAAAGGAGTAAAACACAAATGAAGCATGTAGATGTTGCCTGAAAGGGTTAATTCCCTTTTGCTCCCACAGGCTGATGAGGAAAAGGCCTTGACAAAGATCTTGCTATAGATGACTTCCTTTCCATGGTAAAGTTTGCTGACGGCTGCTTAAAAACACAACCAACACATGCATTTTACAGTGCGGGTATTGGCATTTTATTTTTTAAAAAGGCAAAAAAAAGAATACATCATTTAGCAACTGGAAATGTATACAACATTACATATTTCAAGGAATTCACTCATTAAAGAAACAGGCTTTGAAAGAGTTTCCCTAATGCATGAGACTTGCAAATCCTTTCACAACCGATACTGCTTATTTAAAATACTCTAGTAATATGGTATTGGGAGAGCCAGAGATCCCCTAAGATGCCAGTACTGCTAGTACAGGAGGTGCCTGACCTCAGACCCTCAGCCATGAGCACCAAGGACATCCCAGTAATTCTGCAAGGTAGAAAAGCAGATGTTCCAACCACACAATGCCACAACCTAAGGCCACCCCAGGAAAATCCAACAGTATCTCAAAGCTGTTAGAGAATAGGCAGTTCCTACACATCTTTAAACTAACTCATCCCAACCCTGGTATTTAGTAACAGATATAATGAGTGTATTTATATATAAATCTATTTTTAAGAAAAAAACAACACTACTGTGAAATTTACATGAACACACACAGCTTTAACACCACCATGTTTCCAGCAGAACTTGGCTATTAGCTGCTTGCAGTTTATATACAAAGCTGATTAATTAAAAAGGATGTTACATGGGGGCAAGTTTTCTTTTCAGGTTAACCCCCCAATTAAAACAAGGCTGATCTAGTAGTTGCAATATTAAAAATTGTTAATAGAACACCAGGGTACAGTGGTTTGTAAACATTTTGTCTATTAAATTAAAATCCAGTGCATTCTCAGTCTCTGCTCTGATATGATGGATCAGCTGAATGATACAATGGTCTAGGAATTCATGGGGAATATTAAAAAGTTTGGCCAATAAAAACACTTTAGACAAGCTTATTCCTGCTGTCAAGTTACTGACTTTAGAGCAACACCAAGCATGAATTTGAGCCACAGTAGAATTAAAGGCAATTTTTTTCCAAGAAGTAGGAGTTTCCATTCCATGTTAGCAAAACAATTTAGGTTTTGCATGATCCCCATTCTACAGAATTTTGGAGGGAAGCAGTTTGCCAAGCTCACAGGCAAGGCCAACAACTCAGCCCAAAGAGCTTCGGATTCCCCAACAACTGGCTCACGCTAGAGGCGTTGGGCAGCAAAGCCCACTTCTCTCCTGACTCCTACAGTCCTCAACCCCCTTCTACTGGAGAAAGATTACATGATACTGCATTTGGGGAAAGGCTCACAAGAAAATACCTAAAGCAAATATATCAAGGATATATACCAAAAAAAAAAAAAAAAAAAAAAAAAGCACAAAAATCT
>VYZX01019102.1:74995-190637 GCA_013401335.1 Brachypteracias leptosomus | reverse complement strand
AAAAACAAAAAAAAAAAAAAAAAAAAAAAAAAGGCTAGAATATCTCAAGACAGGAAAAAAACCCTCTTCCTGTTGTTCTTGAAGCTCTTCTTAACTCCTTCCTCCTCTTTGCCAACTGCAGTCCTGAGTAATGAATGTCTTCCAGATCTGAGTGGTAGCTTCCTCAGACCCGTTCCTTGTGCTTCACATTAGCCAGCTTGACTGTTTCCTGCTCAGAGGCAGGTGGAGAAGGCTCATCATGACATCCAATCATCAGTTGGTAGACTATTACTCCCGCAACAGCTCCAAGGAAAGGAGCAACGATTGGCACCCACCACCACTGCCTGCCAGTCCTGGAAAGCAAAAAGAAAGTGCACAAGGTAAGAACTGCAGTCTAAGCATTAGGATATTCATGTTTGGGTCTGGAACAATGCAAGACCTGGCCATGTCCAAACATCACCATTGGCTTGTAAAAGACAACAGTACCCACATGTCCATAGCAATGTCCAAGGTAGATATTGCCCTCCACTGCAAGTTCAGGTGACAAGAAATCAGAATAGTAACTTTCAGGACTTCCAAAACTCACTCTCGCCACCAAGAAAGGAGAGAAGTGATTGCAATGCCTGAACTAGACATCTTCATTCCCTTCTCACTGCTTTCAGGAGAGGAGCCCTTGATAGCACATAGCCTGTATTGTTCATGGCTCTCTGAATTATGTCCAGCACCAACAAAATCCAAATATAACAAACATGCTCCACTTTCTACCACAAAAAAAATAACAACAGGCTTATGTTCAAGGTGCACTTGAACTTCTCATGGATGCTCCTAAGTTGCTCCCTGGTAGCAAAGTTAGGTCACTTACTTTCACCTCTGAAAACTTCCCAGCTTCTGCAATTTCTTAAGTCAAAGCAGAACAAACAGTGTATTTTAAAAACATTTACACAATCCAAAGATACCCCATGGATTCCAAGACTCTTTATAGTGTCAGAGCTACTACTTATTTGGACTTGAATTTTTTTTCTCTTTGATGCACAAGGTTTTCATTGCAAAAACTTACCAGAACACTTCAGTGCCCCACCCAGCAATGGCTGTGAAGAGACGAGGCCCAAAGTCTCTGGCAGGGTTGACAGCATAGCCAGAGTTGAAACCCATGGAGGTTCCAATAACAAGGACAACAAAGCCAACTGTAAAAGCCTCCAGCCCCGTGGGGACTGGGTTGTTGTAAGGATCAACAATAGCCAAGATGCAAACAATCAGGGAGGCAGTGCCAATGAACTAGGGAGGGAAGGAAAGAAAAAGAAGAATTTAATCCAGATTAATCTTTTAACTAAGTTATTTAACTTCTCAGAAGTCCCAAGCATTTAGGATTTATTCTCTTAACTGAAAGAACTGCACTAAGTCATCCCATGGAATTAGCAGACAACAGTAAACTGAGCACCCATAGGAATGGGAGACTGGAATGTGTTCATCCTGCACCCCTCAGGCTTGATCAAGTCCACACCTTTCCTACTCCAGAAGAGTTATGAATAACTGTTTGAGCAGCCATAATCACAGAATGGTAGGGTTTGGAAGGGACCTGTATAGATCGTTTGGTCCAACCTCTCTGCTAAAGCAGGTTCACCTAGATCAGATTGCACAGGATTGCATCCAGAAAGGTTTTGAGTATCTCCAGAGGAGATGCCACAGCCTCTCTGGGTAGCCTGTTCCAGTGCTCTGTCACCCTCAAAGTAAAGAAGTTTTTGCCCCTTGTCCTGTCACTGGGCACCACTGGAAAGAGCCTGTCCTCATCCTCTTCACACCCACCCTTTAGATATTGAAAACCATTGGTAAGGTTCCCTCTCAGTCTTCTCTTCTATAGGCTAAATAGACACAGGTCTCTCAGCCTTTCCTTGTAAGAGAGATACTCTAGTCCCCTCATCATCTTCATAGCCCTCTACTACTGGTTGGATACTGTCCCTTTGTTGGTGGTGGCAACTTTAAGGAGGAGGTGGCCATCTCCAACACCAGCCACCGCCCACACTCAGCTGAGCTCTGAGTTGTGCAACAGCCACAGTAGTACCATGTAAGTGAGGAAGAGCAGTCCTCCCTCATGCTATGGCTCTTCAGGGGCCAAAAGCACATGCTATCCTTTTCACTGATGTCCTGGCCAGTGTTGTACCATTGGTTAATGCCCTTAACAGAAACCTCCTTGCTGGAAAGTTCCTTTCTGGCTCTGCTATTCCTATGGGTTAGTGAGATACATGTGTCAGCTCTAAAACCCTTTCTGGATACCTTCTTTTTAAATTTAAATTCATTCCCTAACTGAGAGGCTGAGAACCACCCCAAAAGATTCCTGTTCAAATACACCTTCATCCTCCCAGCAACCACTTACCTGGTCAAAGAATCCGTTCACAATGTTCAGATGCTGAGATGGGTAGGTGGCAAAGATACCAGCAGTGGCATTCTGCCCTGTTACATACAGTTGGTTGCTGCCAAAAGCCCAGATGGCATCTAGATGTGGGAGGGGGAAAAGATAGACACACATTATAGAGAGGATCCTTCTTGGAAGATGACTAAAATGTAGGCTCCACAGAGCCATCAATTTTGAGACACAATTCCCTGAGTATCCCATTGCTACATGTTCAAAACCATTTGCTGTAGAACAAACACTCATTTGGAAAACTTAGGGCATGATCCACCACAGCATTTTGGCAGTCAGGGTCAGATGCAGGTGGCCTGAGTCCCTGTTCCTAATATTCCTTGTTTGTCAGGAAAGAGTTAGAGCTAATAAATAAACACTAAGGTGACTCCAAATCTCTCCTAAAGGCACTCAAATAAATGTCTGTGGTATCTGTCTTTGTATCAAGACATGAGACATGGCTATGAATCCAATTTGCAGCAAACAGGACTTGGGCTGTCTTATTTGCTCTCTCCTCTGAACCAATACACAATTAGTTTCATCTCTCAAGTCTGTCTTGTAGAGCAGTCAGCCCCTTGCCTACCACTGTGCAGAAGCTGGGTAAGTAACCTAGGAAGGTGGGCTGTCTGAATTCCCTCCATGGTCAGTGGGGAGAAAAACAGACACTTCTGAAGGTAGATCTTCTATGGTTTAGGCAGCTAAAATGGAATTAACTCTTTTCTGAAGAGGAGACTTGAGCCCACCAGCTAGAAAGGTAACTGGTGTTGAACTAGAGTCCTGATTACAGAGATAAAAGCACATCACCCTGCTTCTTTCTAAAGCAAAAAGCAATTGGTGCTAGTGCTGGGGTGACAGTTTCCTCCCTTCAGGTGGAAGCTACATGAACCCAGATGTTTTGCTCAGCTACAGGGAACACTGTTCTTATTACCAGAAACAGACATCAGGAGTCAAAGCCCGAGCCAAAATGTCACCCTTGATATTTGACAAACAGCAATTTACAGAACAAAAAGTCAGTTCTTGCCCACTTAATATTGCTGGTAGCGAGGAACACGACTTGGGAGAAATAGATGCATGAGGAAATGGATTTCTGGAATGCTTTCCAAGGTATAGAATCACTCTGATAAGGGCAGAAAAAACTGCCAGGAGCCCCATTTTCTGGAAGCTATCATGAGACAAAGCAGAAGACATCCATGGTGAAGTCTTTATTTTATTTTAAACCAAAAAGTACGAAATGGCTCTGGAATTGCGTGCAGATAAAGTCTCCATCACTACTAGTGTTTTGCTGGGTTTTCTGGATGATCTGCTTTAGTCCAGACCGATACAAGAGTGGCCATTACTTTAGGACAAAGACTTGCACATTGGCAATGCTGGTTGGCCTTCAGATTGATTTGAACCCATCCTCATGAGAACAGGAAAGCCCTCCCAGAATCACATTAAGGAGGTTTCTCATATCTTTGCTGTGCAAGAAAATGTTTCACTCTGACCCGGAAACCAGCCTCCCTGCAGTGTCATGAAGAGCAGTAGCCTCACCCCAACATACACATGAGGTTTTTTTACACTTACCATAGTACAGCCCGAAGACTATGCCAGCTCCAAGGAAAGCCCCCAGGGTTTGTGCTAGTGCATAAATTGGTAGCTTGATCCAGGGCTCTCGGGCCAAGAAGCACATGGCAAAAGTGACAGCTGGGTTCAGGTGCCCACCTGCAAAGAGGTTGGTGGTTAACATATTTTTACAGGCAAAATTTGTGTCTCAGGGGTGAGCCAAGGGACACTGGTTTCCATACCAGTGCCATACAGGAGAAGTGCAACAATTGTCACAAGTGAAACCCAGCCCATGTAGAGCCACCACGTACCTGATACCTGTCCTGCAATCAAAATGCCAAGTGTTACAGCAAATCCAAAGGCCAGGTTGACAGTCAGGAAACCTCCATGAGTTCCTCTGCTGAGAATGATCTGCGCAACGGAGCCACAGCCAAAGAGCTAGGAGGAAAAGAAGGAATTGAAATCATCCTCTCTGTTACACATCAGGGCTCATTGCTGACCAATACCTGCAATGACTCCACTTAGACCTGCACACACCATCACAGCTTACCCATGACTCAAAGCCTTCAAAACTTCAACCTTTGATCAAAGTATCTAGACATTATCTCTAGGGACAGCAGGGGAGAAGAAAGGATACAGGACAAGCCTGTTTTCTGGCAGGGGGAACACAAACAAAGGCCAAAATCAAAACTAAGATCAGAACACAGGAAGCTCAAGGTCTTTGTCCAGTCAACTAATTTTAAGGTGGCAGGTGAGAAGAATCAGACAGATAGCATCCTAGACCAAAGTATTTACAGTGCAACTGTTCAGGCAAGAGGTCTGGGTACGTTATTGTTGAAAAAGGCTAATAGTTTTTTAGATGCAGTAGCATGTAGATTGGCAGGGGATAATTTTGCTAATGCCTGGAAATACAGATACGGCTGAAGAAGGCCATATGCAGCCTGACATTCATGGAGTCCTCTTTCAGGTGGCTTTGGCTGACAGTGAGGGACTGAAGATGCCTCCTTGAGCTGAGGTACCCGCAGTTGTCCCAGCCCCTGTACACTCTCTACTCATTCTGAGCACAGCCCACAGCACCCCAACGCACCCACATCCTTCCTATGGCAAAATAATGTAAGGAAGGATCAGAGCAACACAGATGTTCTTTCTCTGCAGCAACAACATGGCACAGGCAACATCAAGAAAAGTCCCTCTTCCACAGAAAGCCTGGCACCAGCATAGCCAAAGGCTTGGCCTTCTGTTCAAGATCAGGAGTGCACCAAGAACTTTGAGGGACAAAAGCTGTTTCTATTGGGTGATGAAAGGGCATTTCCTAATAGCTAAGGGAGACGTGCTCTTGCACAAAGATGTTTGTTCCAAACAAGTGTTCCTTCTTTTCCCCACATCCAAAAGCCATCTTTCCATGCTTACCCTTAAAAATCCAAACAAGTTCCCCCTGGCAGTTCAGTTCATCATTTATTCAGTTGGAGGCTTTTTGCCTTCCCAAGTCTTTCCACTACCCAACATGTAATTTAGGAGCTCAAATCTTGATCATCTGTATGCTCGTATCTTCCACTGACTCCACCTGAATAGATTCTTGGTGTATACTACGGATTAACACATCAACAGGTACTGAGACCATCCTTAAACAAGGACAGGAATTACAGCTTGCTCTCAAGATCCTCAGATCTAAAGATCAAAGCTTGCCTTATTTCTTTTGACCATATACCCATATCTACACAACCAGCTTCTGTGAACTCCATCATCCCAGAATTACTCAACCACCACAAAGGCAGTATCTGCTCCTAAGGGATAAGCAATCAAATATACACCAGGGCAGCAGGGGTAGCCGTCTTCACCTCTCCTGCCAGTACTGGACGTGCCCATTGAGCAACACACAATTGAGATCAGAGGCAAATCCAAAACACACCTATCTCACTCCATCCCATACCCTTGACAACTGATGAAATACTAACGAAGCAAACACTTCACTCAGTCTGCTGGGAAAAGACCAGCCAGGTCCTACCTGCAGGCTGGCTCATGAGGTGGACACTCTGTACACAGGTACCTCTTGACAAGAAGCCAGGTGCTTAACACAGGACCTTGTGCAGAAAGAACAAAGGAACCTGTAGAACTCGCTATTTAACAAGAGGGACAGTCAGCACTGCTCTCTACTGGGTGCAGTCAGAACAGCCCCTTCAATGTCCTAACTCTGAGCTGCCCAGCTAGGCAAGCATGGTAAAGAAGATACCCAGGCAAAGGCAGAAAAGATCGGTCTTGTTTATTGTGCAGCAAATAGAGCCATCATTCCCAGTCATGCCCAAACCACTGAGAGAAGCATAACTCCAGCTGAGCAAATAAATACTGGCTAACGACCAGGGTGACATCTGTTACTACCCTTATCCCACACGAGCCCCTGAATGCTTTATACAGAGGTTTTGAGAGAGTACTTGGACGTGGTGTTTGCTCCTCTAAGGCCATGCAACACATCAGTTTGACCAGGAAGTGGACAAGCCCACCAAAAGCTGCAGTGGGCATCTGAGTTTGGCAGGGTTGACCTCAGACTCTTCCTAACGATGAAGGTATTTGTGTTATTCACTCCAAAAGAACTGGCAGTTCTGCAAGTGGATGGTAGTTGACTTGTTAGCCACATACCTTTTGGTTGCAGAAACTACAGAGTAAAGTCCCCCCCCACACTTCCTTGTTCACTCACAAAGGTCTTCCTTTAACCTGAAGAAATGCCAGCTCTGCCATTTCTCAAGAAGTTATTCTCCAACCTTCTCTCCCCCATCCTACACCTGGCAATAGCTCTCCAGCTTTTCCCCAGAAGAGAGTCTATAGGCCGTGTAAAACCACCCTGGAGCCACTCCACGGGAGTATTACAATTATTTATCAGATGAGCCCTGAGCACTATTTGGTTTAATTCAGCGTAGCAGTAGAAAATGACTCTCAGCAGATAAAAAGAGTAAGGTGATACATAGGGACAGGTTTGAACTTTGATATGCCTGTGTGCAGTTTTGCACTGCACTGGTGGAGTCCACTAAGCATGAACATATATTCCTATGCATGACATCCATCCATGGCATTTGACTTTTAGGAACCAGTTCAATTCATGCTCACCTGTACTTTTGTGGCAAGTGTCTGGACATTACATGGTTTTGTTGTGGTAATGATTATTACAGTTTTTAATCACACCATTTCCACTTCTGCTATTTGCTAGCTTTCCTTCCAACCCCTTTTCCTAGGCTATGTGAGACACAAGACCCTCAGCATCCATTTTACAAGTCTTCCTTTTCCAGTGCTCGCAGAGAAGCATTTAGAAGCAGCTAGCTTGAGTTGGAAGGCAAATAACGTCAAATAAAAGCAATTCAGCATTTATCTCAGTGGCTTTTAAGTCCATGCAGCGGATGTAAAAGTCCTTAGGCAATATCATACAACTATGGTCAGGAGACAGTGGTGCACACCCAAGGGGGAGATGACTCCTCATTCTCTGGATTTTAATAACCTTCCTCCAACATCCTTTTTGTTTAAAAAAAGAATTACTGGAAAAACATCCCAGCCAACTGATTAACACCTTGTATTGGCAGTGGGTGCAGCAGCCAACTGTTGTACCCCCATGATACACCAGTCAAGTTCAAAAGCAGATTTAAAGTGCTAATAAAATGATTGCAACAAAGCATTACTCTGATGTATTAAAGCTACTCTCCTAGGAACTGAGGTCAATGCATCCATTAACCAGGTTAATGGAAGCCTACTCCGTAATTTCATCTTACTGGCTGCAGCAGATCTAATAGCTTTCCTTGCCAACAGGGAGTCTTCTTACCATGAGCTGATCAAGCCCCTTGCACTGCAAAAAAATAACAAAATCCATGTTCTGCAGGTGAGCTGGTTCAAGGGTGGAGGAGCTGAGAAGCTCCAGAACCTGTACAAGGAAGGGGACAGCCAGAAGAGGCAGCAGCAAAACCAGGAAAAGCTGGATGAAACTTCCCATACTCAGAGAAACTTTAAACTCCCTATGTCCAGGGCATGTTTAGAGAATGGCCATTTGGCTTTGTCACCCAGGTAAAAACAACCTATATCAATGGCTGGATACACAAGAAAGCTCCAGAGCCAGTCAGGGCTGGTAGGAAAGGACCATGGAGGACATAAAAAGTTGAAAAAGTTAATGAAGAAGCGAGGCCACCTGAGTTTATAGGCAGATCTTCTGAAAAGCAACTCCAAACATGGTCTCAGGAGGAAGGTAGTGCTCAACACTCCCCTACACAACAGCCAACTTTCTTCTCTTTTCTTTGCTGGTGCTTTTGTGCACCTTTAGATGCAACAGAAAAGGCCTGGATGCGTATGCTCCTGGACTTCAAACAGACTGATCTCTAAATCAAGATGGGAAAGTTTTGCTTGCATAGTCCAGGAGGATTGTTATTACCTGAATTACAACTTTCCTCTTCAGCCAGCAAATAAGCCAGGGATTAGACAAGCAGCCTGCTGTAAAAATATCCTAATCACCTCAGTGGATGGAAAAGGCTGCTCAGCCCTTACTGCCCCCCGGTTAGTGGGGAAGATTCCAGAAGGACGGTCAAATCATGAGTCTGCTCTCAAGAAAGGAGACCCTGAGATATTGATGGAAGATTTAAAGCATTAGACACACAAAGGAACACCTGTCTTCATGTTAGGCTGCAACTTAGGACTATCCTACAGTTCTTTCAAGGGGGAGGCTGGCAGGGAGAGAGGGGACAGAGAACTGTCACTTCACAGCCAGTTCAATACAATCTCCCAACTCCTTTTCTGCAGCTCAAAGCAAGAAAGGGTTAAAGGCACTGTAAGTCTCCCCTGTGGCCCTTACTGCCCTCAAGGAGCAGGACCCAGCTGGGTAGATATGAAGACAGATCCACTCCCATTAGCATTTCTGCTCAAGAAACATGTGGAGATCTTCCTCAACTCCATGGCTGGTGCAGTCAGGATGACCACCACCAGCCACAAGGACAGTGCAGGGAGAACCATCGTTTTTGCCTCTCCTCAAAGTATCTCTCAAACAACCAGACTGGTCATCATTTACAATTTGAAAAGCCCACATTTAAACCCCACAGTCCGGCTTTTTGTCCAGCATGGCTGAAGCCAGCCTTGACAGAAGTAGTCCTATAAGGAAGGGCAACAGCAGATGGTCTGTCATGTTACAGTTCTTTCTGCACCACAGGCTGTCCCAGAGCCAGGCAGGGCTGCAGGACTCAAGAGATAAGAGGATCTAAGGAAAGATGTGCCACACACACATCACGTGCTACAACAACGCTGCACAAAGTCGGAGAGACAAGAGACACTCAGCACAAGAAACCTGAGCAACTGCCAACAGAGGAGCTGGGCAGTAGAGAAGAAATTCACTATTTTATCTTGTTCACACACACACAGAGAAGCAAAAACACTTATTCTGATATCCCTGGTACCCCCTAGATCAGGAGGCTTTAGCTCTTAGAAAGACCCATACTTCTGGTGAGGTTTTGGTCGCAGGATTGGGCACTCATCGGGAAAAGCTGCCTTCCCACTGAGGGGAAGTGTTGGTGCTTGAACTATCCTATTTGTAGGAAGGAGAAACCTCCCTCCTTCTGCACAGGGACAGAAAGGAGGGACAGTTTTGAACAGTTAACGAAGAGCTTCAACCTCTTCTAGTGGAAAAGGTGAGGGAGAGCAGCAGCTCTGCATTTCTCACGCCTCCACACCCATAAGCACAAACCCTTCACAGGGAAGAATCAACATGCTTACGACAAAGATTTCCAGCTGATTTTAAAGCCTAGCAAAGCATTGAAAATGAAAAGAAATTTTAATTATTTTTTTTTTAATGAAAAGAAAGTAAAAATCACGTTTTCCAAATGTGACAAGTCGGGTTAAAGAAAATTGGCTCAAATCAAACAGCAACTGTGGGAAATGCCGTGCCACCCCAGACAGCTGCGGGATGAGTGGTGACTTCAAGCTCTGCTCTGCCAACAGTTAAATGAGGCTCCCTTTGCCTTGATCATCCCAACCACTTTGCTGTTTTGGTTTCTATCGTCTGCAGCACACTCATACCCCAAAATGCTCCCACCTGGCCACAAAGCCAAGGCAGTCCTGATTGAAAAGCGATTAGAAATTGTTTTGTTCTTTCCTTGTGCCTCAACGACAGTGAATCATGGTTAGTCCAACTTGGAAATCAATTATAAACAGCAAGTTACTTCTGTGAATGTAAAAACCAAACAGAGCCAGCTTTGGTATTTAGAGCCAGCAGAGCAAGGCAAACAGATAGAGCCTTTAAGGGAGGCACAGAGACTTGCCACTGGAAATCTGGCTTTAGTAAGTTGCTACAGTAATAACACAAACAGCAAGTGACTTGAAAAATGTTTTTCACATTCGCATTGCTTAACTATTGCCAGCAAGTGGTGCTTTCAACATAGGTATAAAATTCAAACCTAAAGTGCCACTCAAAGTGCATTTTGAAGGGGCAAAAAAAGTGATGTTAATTATCAAAGGAAAGGTAGAATCAACATTAGTCTTCTTGTAGCAGGAAGAACATTACCCATAAACTAAAACCACGTTGTGCAAGGTGCTGTAAGCAGCAAAAGCAGCTTGCAAGTAGAGAGCACGTTGCCTTTGCACTATTTAGGGCTCTCCTGACTCAGTTGGATTACTTTTCTTATCTTAAAACAAGAAGCACTGTTTTAGCGTTCGCTATCTTTACAACCTCCTTTAAAAAAAAAGGAAAAATAAAATCAAGCACTAGGTTAATTCTTACAGGCAAAGAAACTTTGCAGGAGGCTGAAATAGCTTTGCTCTAGAAGAGTTTGAGAGCACTCTGGTCATTATGCAAGTGAAAGGGAGGAGAAAAAAAGCTGAAGCCATGCCAATATCCATGGTGGGACAAGTTTTACATTACACAGTGAAATTTAAAGTAAGCTGCAAACTTTAAACAGTCTCTTTCCCTAGGGGCTCAGGAAGTTGATTTCAGTGTGAATGATATCAAACCCTAAATCCATCCCTAATTCTTCTCTAGACATTTTTGTTCAGTCAAGTCCATCTCCCATGAACACAATTTCAAGGATCTCTGGTCTTTCCTCAGATATCTGATTGCTTGAAGCCCATAGCAGATATTTACTGGGCTCGATTGCAGCTAAATGCATGCACACCCAGCTCAGCCTGCTGGCAGGGTAGGTAGCAGGGACCTCTGCAAGGTAAAAAATGACAATCTCTCTCCTGGAACTATCCAATTCAAACTACTACTCAGACCATCTAAAAAAGAAAGAAAATCATCTTCAAGGCCCTTTCTGTTTTCAACAGTTGATGTAATAAAAAGATGCAAAGGAATGTGGATGGTAGGGAGCAAAAAAAAATTAGTAAAATAAAAGCTGTGAGTGCCATTTCCTTAAAAATAAACTGGGACAGCTCCAAGATAGAAGGCAATTGGCATCCAGCAGACTGATACTATGGGCTTGCTGCCCTGGAACACATTTGCCTCTCTGTGTACCTTGTTTTTGACTGCTGATAACACAGGAGCATTCATTGTATTTGAAACTTTCTTCCCATTTCTCCCACCAGCCCACCCCGTCTTCTCCCACATGGACAGAGAGTGCTCACAGCCCTCCATCCACTGCAGAGTTGCTGCTGGAGATCTTAGGTGACTTTTACAAGACCTATGAGATGGAGTTGAGTGTGCCACTAAAACCAGCATTGCCCCTAGACATCAGCTCAGGAGCTCCTGAACAAGGTGAGGGATCTGCTTGTACACTTAGACACACACTTTAAAACACAGCAGTTGTGGTTCTCCCAAGGACAAGGCATGTGTTGGCCACTTTTGCCAGTGCAAGCATGATGGCTAACGGGTGCTCATTACCACCCTCATTTTGGAGGCTGGTTATGATTTTGGACCAAACTTTCTTCAGGGTCTGAGCACATCTCTACTCCTTTCCACACCAGAGAGGCAGGACTGTAGTGAAAAGTAGTCACTGTTGTGACAACTAATTCAATTAGAAGAAAAAACTACATTTTTTTGATCATAAGCCCTTCTGAAAGCTCAGATCCACATGGCTAAAGGCTTGCCTTGTTCTTAGCTACATTCACTTAGCCAGAAGGAAACATTATTCCATTTACAAGTCTTACTTTGCTTCAACCCTAAGTGCAGCAATATCAGTGATTGATGGACAGCAAATTTATACCTGTTAATCCCTTTCCTATCAGCTTCTACCCACCTTAATTCCAAATAAGCCTTCCCTGAAAAATCAACAGGACTTATTTGCAAATCACCAAAGCTAGGTCACTGTGAAGATAAAGCCATTGCAGTGGGTGAAGCTGTTTTCTTTTAAGACTGGTGGCATTTTGCAGGGTCTTAGCAAAGTCCCGTATCCTCCCACACAAAACTCAATAGCTCTCTTTTCCTCATCAAAAAATAATCTTATTTACAAAAGCATAAAATTGTGTCAGTTCTTTTTGTGTTGTTCCCTAGGTGCACATGGAGCTTCACCAAGCCTTCCTTCACTTACACCTCCTCCAACCAGACAGTCCTGTCATCAGTTACAAAGAGGAGTCAACCCACAGTCACCCCACTGAAACCTATAGGTTTGCTCTGGATTTACACCTCTTCAGAGGGACTTTCAACTGCAAATATTCATTGTGTGAAAGCAAACTCATTTCTGCTGCAATATCAATACGCCAAACCTGTGTCCCACTGGGCAGTCCTGCATTTACAGATGCAGATGCCCAAAGCCAGATATCCCTGTCTCAGTTTTGTCACCTCAGTATTTGCTCCCCATTCGTCACACACAACTTCTTAGCTGTTCACATCTGCCTTTGACTTCAAAGCGAGCTGGGGCTGCTCAGAACATCTGAAAACTAAGTCACTTATACAGATACCTAGCCCTGCTTTATCCCTTATATCCTATCCTCTTGGAAGACAAGCACTAAAACAGGCAGAAGAGTTTTGATGACATTCACCATTTAAAAATACATAGGCTGCCAGCTCAGCACTGTCACACACATGGTGAGCACAAGCTCCCGATCGGCCGCCGGCACTGGCTGCTGCAACATCGTGCAGCCCTGCTGATAAGACCCTGGGAAACATGCAGCTAACAGCAAAAAAAACCACTCCAACAGTTTAAATTCTGGCTATTTCTTCTTCATAAGATGCAGAAGGAAAACAAAGCAAAATGAGGAAAAAGCTTTCACTTCCCCGGGTGATAACATTTGAAGTATTTCAGCGTCAAGAAAATATTCCAGGGCAGATAGAAAGGAAGTTTTGCATGATCCCTAGCAAAACACTTACTGATTACATGGAGGCATTTTGCTCCCTGCACTTTGCAGAAGGACCAAAGCCCCCAAGCACTCAACAAGCTCTATAGAGCCCACCCTTTGCCACCAACCCCAAAGCTCAACTTAAAGCAACTTCCATTAATTCTTATCCTGTGGGTAGGAACTCCTCCTCTAGTTCCCTTGCAGCAGGTTGCACCAGAACTGGGCTCACTCCCAGTGCAAACTCTGCCAGCAGCACAGCCCCTTCACCAGAACAATTTCTCCCCATACCCAGGGGTTAGAGAGCATCCCCACACCACATCACAGACTTACCACCAGGATCAACGTCCCCAGGCACTCAGCCAAAGCTTGCCGCACTAGTTTGTTTCTGATTCTCAGGTGCTCCTCAATAGTAGCAAGAATGTCCTTTTGCCTCCCCATCTCAGTAGAGGTGCCCTTCAAGTGGTGTCAGGGAAAAAGCAGTAGCTGTCAAAGGCTCAACAAGGTTTCTTCCCTAGCAAGGCTGCCTTTGTTTATAAGTAAGTCCTGCGATGCCTGACACACCTCCAAGGGGTGTGGTAACCACATCCTTTCCACCCGCCCTTCAAACTCAAATTATTTTTTTTTCTTCTTTTCAGTGTGAGATAGAGTGGGTAGTTCTCTTCATTTTCTTTATTGCTTCCATAGGTGAGTAAAAGATTTAGGAGTTTCAGAAGGAGGAATTAAACATGGCAAAAATGTTCTTCTCAAACCCTTGAAGTTTTCATCACTTACCACCTAGAATATGGGGCCATATCTGGCCCTCTCCATTTTCAGCTGGAGAACTAAAAGCAATATGCATGGACTGAGTAGTGTCTTAACCCATTTGTGTTAGCATGTTACTCTGCTTTCAGCTTTCTTTCACTCCCAAGGTCCTGCAGGATGGCAAAGTGATGAGTGCTGCTGTGCTGATTCAGGCTGGAGGTGTTTTTTACAGCAAAATCACAGGGCAGGAGGGTTTGATCCCCCACACCTTTCCAGCAGACTGAGACCAAGGCACCTCCTGACTCTAGCAATTACCCAGATGAAGCTGGTGTCATGAAGCAAGACCTCTCTCCATTAAAATCTGCATCTGTGTCCAAACTCTTGTGTACTGTTACAATTTGTCTTCCCCTCCCAGGGCTTTGGGAGAGTGTCTGCAGACAAGTCCCCATGAAAGCTGTGAAGAAAAGCCATGAGAAATCCCCAGTGCAAAGACAATCTCCGTCATAGGATCTTAATGAGGAGCCCACAGACTCACTGAACCTTGCAGGAACCAGCCCTTGCTCGCTTTTCCTCCTCAGTAAAGTCCTGTATCACCCTGGGCCAGTTCTATGGGACGGCTTGAAGGAAAGCTTTCCCAGTCCGTACCATCTGGGGTGAGGGCTGCTAGCAGGATGCATGCCACTTGTGGCATCTGGTTTCTGTTATGTGAGTAGTAAAAATTCCCTGGGTTTCTTGACTCACCAGGGCTTGACGCAGATCAGCAGGGCTGAATTTGCAGGACCGAAGGGGACCCCTTTCCTGGATTTGTTCCCCTGCCTCCTCTGCAAAGCCACAGATGCCCAGCTTTTCCTCTTCCCCTTACTTAACCATCAACTTTCCTGTTGAAAAAGCAGAGCTTTTTAGTACAGTGGTGAATGGGCCTTTATTTCATACAGAAACTGCAGCCAGCCCAAGGAGCAGACTCAGGAATGTGGTTAAGAAAGCAATAAAGTGCAAGGAATCAAATATAGAGAAACACTCTGATCCAAACATAATTACAGGGACAGGAAACTTTCCTCATTACTTTGTTCTCAGGCCTGGTCTGGTGTCACCAGCGTCAATGGGATCCTCTGAACTACAGCAAGCACTCCATCAGCCTCATGCATGTTCACTACAACTGGGATTTGCAAACCAGTGCTCAGGACACCCATTTTTATCCTTACCTCTGTATTTCTTCTCTCACCATCTCGCTCTGCATCACCCAAGCTGTGGAGGATCCACAGCTGCTCCTCTGTCTTGCTTCCTCTTGCATTCTCCTCCCTTTTTTACTCCACTCTGTCCTTTTCACCCCAACTTTGTATCAAAGCCATCACAGCCAGAAATGAAGTTGTGTGTTGAGTTTTTTCCCCTTTGGCAGTTTCTAAGCTAAGCTCTGTGGGCTGTTTTGCCATTTGTTGAACCACCAGTGTGCAGACCATGTGTTCTGTGGTGTAGGTTTATTGAGGTTAATTTAGACTAAGTCCTGGATCCTGTTCCTTCCCTGATGATAGAGACAGTGCCATAAGACCAGAGAGAGACAGATGAGGAGCAAGAAGCATGGAGAAGTGTGATGTTCTCCAAGTAGGTAGGTGTATTTCCCCTGTTTGCAGCACCTGAGCCCCTCTGCCTATAAGCTGAGAATACAGACATTTCCTCACGACTGATGAAGGGAGGGGAGATGTTTAGGCTCCCAGGTTGATAGTAGAAGATGGTGGTAACACAAGCATCAAAGCCGATGCTTGCAAAAGTCTAGGCAGACAAGCCTGAGGATCTGAGAGTCCAGCGTAGGGCTACAAAGATGATTAAGGGAGTGGAGCATCTCCCTTATGAGGAAAGGCTGAGGGAGCTGGGTCTCTTTAGCTTGCAAAAGAGGAGACTGAGAGGAGACCTCATTAATGTTTATAAATATATAAAGGGGGAGTGTCATGAAGATGGAGCCAGGTTCTTTTCAGTGACAAACAATGATAAGACAAGGGGTAATGGGTACAAACTGGAACACAGGAGGTTCCACTTAAATATGAGAAGAAACTTCTTCTCAATGAGGGTAACAGACACTGGAACAGGCTGCCCAGGGAGGTTGTGGAGTCTCCTTCTCTGGAGATATTCAAAACCCGCCTGGACATGTTCCTGTGTAACCTCATCTAGGTGTTCCTGCTCCGGCAGGGGGATTGGACTAGATGATCTTTTGAGGTCCCTTCCAATCCCTGACATTCTGTGATTCTGTGATCTGGGGTGGGAGCTCCAACACTGGCTCTGTGACTGACTCACTGCCCGACCCTGAGCAAACCCTTCACTTTTCCACACCTCAGCTTCTCCATCAGTATACTGGAGAGAGTGACATCTGACTCCCTTCTCGGGGCGTTGAGTGGGTGAATCACTGCAGCCTAAGATTCAATGACTTAAAATGAGCAATAGGAACTTATGCAATTGCTTTCCCAACAGGCAGCCATGTTATTATCTAGGAAGGAGCCTAGGGACAGGATAGTGATGTAATGTTGTAAGAAGTGGATGATCTTTTCAGAAGCAATAACTAATCAAAGCACAGCTAAGGGCTGAAAGGTCCCTGTGCTGGAGCTTCCAGCTCTTGGACTGCCCAGGGAGGTGGTGGAGTCAACATCCCTGGAGGTGTTTAAGGGAAGACTGGATGCGTCACTTAGAGACATCGTTTATCTGATATAGTGGGGTTAGGTCATAGGCTGGACTTGATGATCTCAGAGGTCTATTCCAGCCTCAACAATTCTGTGATTGTCTGTGCCAGTGTAGGAATTGCCCTACCACACCATTCAGCTGGACTCCAGGGTCACATGATCTAAGCACAAAACAGTGATGTGCATCACCAACAATAGGTTTCCAAACAAGCCCATCTCCTGCAGTAACTGGGCAGAGGATGGTACCCATCCTGGTCATTAGAAGATGTCCACAGGTCAGCAGAAGTAAACAAGGAAGAACATAGCAATGAGGCTAACAGGGCAGGTCCTCAGAGCTGCTGGGCTCTCTGAGTATTGGGTGGACATAGCAAGATGTCCATGCCTTTAGCATTGCCTTGCACAGACATTCAAAGATGCCCTTTCACAGCACAAAGACTCAAAGAAAAGAAATGTCCAAAAGTCTGCCACAAAAACTCATGCCCGACCTGTCGGCGTGTCTTCTTTTAGCCAGTTGTTCACAGGAAGGGGAACTAGGAAAAGAAAAGGAGACTCATGGGTTGAAATGGAAACAGATTTAATAATACAATAATAATAAAACCCCTAGTATTAATATCAAGTACACAACATCATACACAGCGAATGCTGGATATCAAGCCCTGTGAGCACCACAGCTTCAGTAACAACATGATGGTCACAATGAACAGGTGGGTAGCCTTGTGAGCAGAATAATGGCTGAGAACCCTCCAGGGATGGCAGTCATTGAGGAGAAGAAACCATCCCCAGCAAACTTTCTAATTGATAGGGAGTGTGATTTTTATAGTCTGGAATACTGTTGACCAGCTTGGGTCAGCTGCCCTGGCTGCCCCCTCCTCCAAACTTTAGCACCTGGATAACTTAAAACTGATAAAGACCATGGTCACTGTGGAGACTTGCACACCTTGGCTGGCCACAAGCAAAAACAGTGTGTCTTATCAGCTTTGTTCTCACTGAATCATGTGCTGCAGTCTCCTCATAAATGCAGCTTTCCTGAATAGAAAATTGACTCTATGATTCTGTCTGAGTGAGATCAGGACATGGTGGTAGTGCCAAAGCTATTGAAGGTCAAGCAATGAACTTCTGTTGTCAATCACAGCATGATTCAAACATCAGATGTCCAAGTGCCTAGAGTGATCTATCCCTATCAATTCGTACAGTGTCAAAAAATCAAGGCATTTGTGGGGTCAGAGGGCATGCAATATAATACTTTAATTTATGAAAACTGCTGGCTGCCCAGTTGAAACTCAAAGAGAAAAGAAAGCTCAGCTCACCAGGGAAATCAAAGACAACATTGTTCTTTTGTGCTCCTTCCATAAAGCTCAGTCTTTTCTTCCAATATCTTCTGTCACCAATACATACAGCAGTACCTAGGAATTAATCAAGATTTGAACCCATGCCCTCTGACCCTGGTCTGAGCTCTTGTCTGTAATGTTCATCACTTTCTTATTCCTTTCTCTCCTGTAGAACTGAGCAACACGCCACAATAAACTTTCTGTGCTCAGGCTGTTATTTCTAGACAAGATCCAAAACTAACACCTGGGTTCCAAGTTTGTTGTTTGCATTTCAGCCTTGCTGCTTGGCTCCCTCCATCGTCACTCCACTCCTGGGGAAAGGCACAGGTGAAATTTTAAAGGAAGAACTGATCCTTGGCTGCTTCCCCTTCAGCTGTTTTTCTATTGGCTCTAGTGGCACAAAATAAACTCAGGCTCATAAACTCCTTGGCTTCTGTGGAGTGTTGAATCAGCCCCCAGCAATGTACTTTTTCATATTAAAAACCAAGTTTAACAAAATAACCAGACTTTTTCTTAAGCAGCTGAATGGATATACCTGGGCTGATGGATTCCATATCTTGTCCAAGCCAAACTGATTCACTCATCCCAGGGTGGATGGTGCAATCCAACAAGGAGAAAAGTGTGAATCACAGAAATCTGCAATGATTCACTCATTGCACTGATGATGGGGTCACCTGGTGCAAAAGCCACAATGCCAAGAGGAGTCACTGGGTCAAAGCATGGCAGGATTCATCCTTGTGAAATCTCCCTTTGGAAGATACCTCTGACCACGTCCTTCCCATGATCTACCTGACAGAGTAATATGGTGACATGTTCAGAACATTTCATTAAAAATAAAAATTATAGCTTACCTAGTAAGGCAGGGTAGGAAGTGAGTGGGTAGGAAGTTTATAAGCTTTCTAAACCATGCTAGATGAAGGGTTGAGTGCAGTGATTTCAACATCCTGCCTTGAATCTCCAGATTGGCCAGGTGTTCATTTCATGTCCGGGTCTGCTTATCCCTCCACATTGAGTTGGAAAAATGGAGAAATTCCTCCGGGAACAGTGGTAGTCTACACAGATGAGAGTTGTTGATGACATCTGTGCTTGGAGAAACTCAAGGTGAAACTGCAATCCTAATTTAGGTTCCTTGGACATCTAAGAGAGGCCTGGAAGTTGGAAAACTGGTTTTGGACTTGATTTACAATACAGTAATGAAAATCATATTTTAAATCTCTGAAAACAACTCTTAATAATGTCTGCTGTGTAGGACCAAGTGGAGGAAAGGTGTCTCATACAGGTGGATCCCCCAGAGTTATATGGGAGCATGGGCCTGCTGGTATATGGGAGCCTGTTCCTACTGGCAGTTCATTGTCATGTCTGATTTCCTCCTCATCACAAAGCTGGTCTCAATTTACAGGAATAAACATTGTTCATCACATGCCATTCCTGTAGAGAAGCCATTTTCCAATATAAGCAGTTGCATACCAGAATAACTACTGTAGGCTGGAAAAGCACCAATGGCTCCAGAATAAAGCTTTTTAATAACACATCTCAAAGAAAAGCTATTATAAACAACTCTCCTGAAATAAGGTTTTGGCAGGAGCTTCTCCCATAAACTGCTCTGTGTAGACAGTTGTTCTTCTGAGAGCTGCAGAGCCAGTCCTGACTTGGAGACACTACTGCTGCTGCACACCACAGAAAGGAGATTTCAAAGACCCTGAAGGCAGAAGACACAGAAATAGGATGAAACTCCACCAGCCCAACATGTGAGTCAGGAGTAATGACAAGAACTTTCCCTACCAGGTGAGGATGTGTCCAGAAATGGAAAGTGTGCCTGTTCTCCAACCTAACCACAGGCAGTCCCAGCACAGATGTCCCTGGGCACAGAAACAATCACTTTAAGAGCAAAAAAACACCTAGATGTCATTTCAGATGTCTACTCCATGTGATCACTTCAGAAGCATCTCTTCATTGGCTACAAAGGAAGCCTAAACAATTAGCCCAGATGGAGAATATACACATCATTGGTGCAACCCACCTCCAGCCTCTAAAGAGGTGCAGATCTGCTAAATTAAAAGGTATTTGTTGGGGTGAGATATTTGCAATAGGAGCAGGGAAGTCTTAATACTGTTCCACAATTCATAGCAGAAGCTCTTTCTGCAATACCACAAGAATTTCAGATCACCCATGCTCAAAGAAGACAAACTGAAAGTGGAAGAGATGCAAAGAAATAACAAAAGGACAAGCAGGTGAATAGAGTACCTCCATTCCAGTATGAGCCAAAAGTGCTCAAATACAGCAAAGCAGCATATCCAAGGCCAAGTTAGAACATACCACTGTCAATAAGTGCATCAGGAAGCAAAAAAATGGTTTTTGTTGGCACAAGTGCAACTAGGGATGAACAGCAATGGATAATTTTAGGCTGGAGAGTAGAAATGACAAGAGCATGTTCTGTAAATATTTTCCAGTTCCAGGAAGATGTTTTTCTTTCCCAGGAGATGCAAAAGAAAAAAGTATAAGAGGGTTAAATCTGAAAGGAAGCATGGAGATCCCTGAAGTAGTTAACTCTTTTTCCCCAGTTTATGTACCCTGACCCAAATCTGCACCCCCAAGTCTTGCTTGCCTTCATCAGGTCTCTGAAAGAGAATTCACAGATTCACATAATGTTCGGGATTGGAAGGGACCTTGAAAGATCATCTAGTCCAATCCCCCCGCCGGAGCAGGATCACCTAGACCAAGTTGCACAGGAACGTGTCCAGGTGGGCTTTAAATGTCTCCAGAGAAGGAGACTCCCCAGCCTCCCTGGGCAGCCTGTTCCAGTGTTTGTCACCCTCACTGTGAAGAAGCTTCTTCTCATATTTATGTGTAACCTCCTATGTTCCAGCTTACACCCCTTGCCCCTTGTCCTGTCATTAGATACCACCAAAAAGAGCCTGGCTCCTTTCTCCTGACACTCTCCCTTAATATATTTATAGACATTAATAAGGTCACCCCTCAGTCTCCTTTTTTCCAAGCTAAAGAGGCCCAGCTCCCTCAGCCTTTCCTCATAAGGGAGATGTTCCACTCCCTTAATCATCTTTGTGGCTCTGCGCTGGACTCTCTCAAGCAGTTCCTACTAACCTGCACCCTCAGGGAAAAGAATCAGGCTCCTGAAATGTAAAAGCATCTTTGGAATAAACTATGCTCTCTGTCTCTTATGACTTCACAGTTGCCAAAGGACTTCAACTACCAGTTTAGCTGGATGCTCCCTAAGTCCACCTCTGCAAACACAAAGTGAGCTTGCCTACACTTGCTGCAAATGAGAACAGAGTCTGCTGTCCTCTATGGGACATTCATTCCTTCAGCTGATTTTAAATCAGCATGAATCCTGGGGGAATTTCCATACTGGCCTATTTTTTCCACCCCTGGGTAGTTTAAGTATTAAACGTCATCTTTAAGCAAACAGGCATTAAGGAACTGCATTGTAATGGGCATTTCTGAGATTCCATAATGCAATAGGGATTTGGCATGGACAAGCCACCTGAGACAAGCGCCCGCGGCTGTGGAGATAACAGGGCTGTAGAGAAGGGCTGGGCTCTGCAGTGGATGCAATACCCAAAGGCTGAAGAGACATAAGCACCCACCTCCCAGCTCACCAGAATAGTCTCTCTTCCAAGGAAAGGGACAATGTGTTTTACCTGACAGATCCTTCACAAGCAAACAGCAGCAGGTGTGGGGCATGAGCTGGTTTTGAGCAACAGCTTTTAAACTGGTCCTGGAGGCTTCAATGAAGGCTTGATCTCATGGGTGGAGGAAAGAAAAGAACTTGAATGATGTTGTCTGAGAAGCACTGGTCTTCCCTTTCCTCCCCTTGGACAGAGTTTCATGGTTTGACTCACCCTATGGCTGACCTGGAACACCCCCAGGTTAAAGAGACAACATTTCCTTAGAAAAATGTCCTGGCCTCTTTTTCATTGCCTGCCAGAAGGAACAAAAGCGGGGATTTACACACTGAGAGCCCTGAGGAGAGTCAGCAAAAGTGGGATGTAGGAGTTATTCAGAATTTCAGTCCTAAACTAGGAACACTGAAACGAGGCTAATCCTGTGCCCAGGAATACATCTGTTAGCTCCAATGTGTGGACACTGGAAATCCAAGACCAAGTTTGCTTCATAACCAAAGGCATAGATGTGTTTTATCTCAAGAAATACATTGTCAAAACAAAGTGGTTTGTGGAAGCAGAGGGGAGGACATGGCAGGAGCAATCCCTCTGCAGGCAGGAAGCCTAACTCAGACCTCCCTGATCTCCCCATGGCCCTTATGGTGACAGGGCTGACTGTTGAGAACAACCAGCCCAGAAGCTACAGGAGCTGTCTGCCCTGGCACAGAAGAGAAGTCCAGGGATCAGAAACTGGCAGACAGAAACAGGTGCTTTCCTTTGAGATGCCAGTGCATCTGTAGCCAGCGTTGGCAGCAGCTCCTGATTCCAATCGTCTTCTCCTGGGGTCAGACACTCCTTTTCCCTTAGGTGAGGAAACCCCCATGTCTGACAGCTGCCAGCACCTAGTGAGGGCAGAATGAGACCTGAAAAGCACTGGGTAGAGGCAAGCATGGAGTATACCAAAGTGACAAATGAGGAGGCCTTTCCCTCCACCAAAGGAGACACCTTGAGTCTCTCTCCTCCCTGAGATGCAGAAGGGATGGATCCCATCATCCTTGCAGCCCCATATCTCCCCGTTCCAGCCCTCCTGACAAGTTCCAGTAGTGGGGTCCCATCTCCACCACAACCTGTTCACTTCCAGTCTGGAGAAGAAGGAGCAATGGGAAGGTGACAAGAGGAGCAGTGGGCCAGGGAGATCAAAAAACACAGAGAGGAGGAGAGGTTACCCTTCCCCATACTGGCAGCAGCCCCAGGTCTCCCCATCACAGACACTTTGTTGCACCGTGTGATTTATGGGATGGTAGAAGCAGGACAATGCTTCCAAGGTACCAAAATGCCCATCCTATAGCAAGGTATCTTGCCACACACCCTGCTTGAGAAATGATTTCCCAGAAAAATCTGTCAATTAAAGCCTGTTGTGCATGGCTAGGGGTTCCAAGGCAGGAGCTCTGGTTTTTCTGAGGACAGGCAACATCTCTCCTGGTCTGCCTGTTAACCTGCACACTGATGTGCCCATTCTTCAGCTTCAGGCTGGGGGTATCAAACCCCCTAGTGCCTATTGGGATGAACAGGTGATGCATTTTTTATGTCCACTCCTGTTTCCTGAGCCCGTTGCTCAGACATCACACCCACCCTTCTTGCCACCACATCCTGCGGGAAGCCCACAGAGTCTTGAATCAGACCTGAGTTAGGCAACTGGAGTCAGCAAATTGGATACCTATTACTGAAAGGCAAGATAAGATCACTTACACTCATCCCACTTGTGGCTTGGGGAATATCTGTTGCAGGCATCCAGCCGGGGCATCCACTCAGCCTTGCAAAGCCCTTACAAAGAGGCACCAGCCCTGGCTTCACACATGCTCTCCCACCCCTCCCACAACGAATACACTCAGCTGACAGAAATGATGACGGGCAGAAGGAGGGAGTGGGGCTTGGCACAACCATCGTGCCATCATTCATCCTTCCACCTGGAATCCAAGTTAACAATGAGAAGGGAAGGGTCAGAGGCAGAGAAAACCTGGTGAGATACCCCAGTGTGGACCACTGGGGAGGAATAAGGCATGCCAGTTGTTTGTGGGAGGTTTCCGTAAGGGATGTGCCAGGAAGACTGGTTCCCAGTTGCTGCCAAAGAAATCACAGGAAATATGAATTCAAGGCTATTATTAACCTACATAGGAAACTTCTTGCCTTGCTTCTCCTCTGCAAGAGCAAAGGTGTGTGTGAGGGGGAGGAAAGGCAGCAGTCTTCCTCAGATGGGGTTTGCCATCCCAGCGCTTCTGAGATCCCTGAGAAGCAGGAGCTGTGCCACGTGCACAAGTGGCTTTGCCACATGAAGCAGAACACCCCACAGCTCTTCCAGTAGGCATCCCTGAAGCCCTGTGGACACAGCACCAAGGTGTAAAGGTGGTGGCTGAGCTTGGCAGGCCTCCAAGCACAAGCTGTCTGGAGGGAGCTTGTGGAGAGCCAGCAAACACTGCTTGTTTTTCAGCCAAGGGCTGTGGGATCTGAGCAGTCCATGAGGATCCAGATCCAGGGTGTGCAAGAGGGCAAAGCTGTAGCAGAGAGAATCACCTTGATGGTGAGATAGTCTCATATTGTTCCCAGGAGCAGCCACAGCAGCCCATCCTGGCTTCTTCAGAAATAGACCAAAGACTCTTTGTTAGCTTCAGTCAAGAGACAAAAGCTCTGCAGCAGTGTATACCCATGTACAGCCCACGCTGCCCATGATGGAGAGGCAAGATCCCTCTAAGATCAGACATACCTTTCAGAAAGACATCAAGTAGCGAATAAAGACCCATGTCCTAGAGGTGACACCAAGCCTTTACACCAGTGGTGTCCCAGGAGGGAGGTGCAGACATACACTCAGGCTAAACAACCTGGTGGGTTGCTTCAAGTTGGACCACGGCAAGTTTTGATGAAAGCAGCCCAAAAACTGTGGCAAATTGTTAGTAACTCTTCCTGAGGTCATATATCTAGAAGGGAATTAATTTTTGCTCACTGGGATGAAGTTTTGTCAGAGGCCAGGGAGGAACATTGTTCCTTTGACACCAGCCCTGATCATTTTCTGCTCATTACCATTTACCGTAAGGTTCTTCAGAGATGTTTCTGGAATGTGCAATGCCCTGAGAATGACTTTGGGCCATGAAACTCTAAACCAGCTTGTGGACCTCCACGGTAAATGATCACATCTCTCAGCAGCTGCTGGAGCTGTTGAACTCTGGTCTCTGCTCTGTCTTTCATCACTACTGGTTTTGCCTCTTGGTAAACAGACAACTTTCCATCCTTGTGCCTGGGACAATGCATCATTCAATGGATGTGCTCCAAACCAACACCTTAAGGTTGTTGTTAACTTATATAACAAGAAATGTTAGGCTGAATCCTCCATGTGTATAAAATGAGGTGTCTTCAGCTTTCGGCAGTAGAGAATTCGGTCCCTAAAACCTGGTTGCCCTGGGTCTCAGGATGCTCCCTGCTTTGCACCATCAGCCTGTGAGCAACACTACAGGTGGTTTAAGACATGTTTGGGCTCTGCCCTAGCATGTATAAGAGTCCTGGTCACTGCCTGGGATTATACTTCAGCTATTGTCTCATTTCATAGGAAAGAAAATGGAGGAAAGCAGAGATGTGTGTGCCAAAGCTGAGTTTCACTGGCTGCGAACTTCAGCTATAATAAAGTCCAAACAGCCCTTCTCAGCAGTTTGCATGGACAAAATATGGACTTCTTTATGCTGGGACTTCTAACAATAATGATGTTTTGGTTCTGCATCCCCATCCCTCTACCAGGACTGACTCTGTCATAGGCATGTAACTGCAAGAGATGGATAATCAGTACAGAGCCCCTCTGTCTTGCAACTTGTCTGGCCACCTGGACCAGCCTTTGAAGGTCATGGCAATGAAATGGTTGTCACTGTAATGTCTGACCACCTCACTGGCATTGTTTATGTAGTAGATATCCACTACTTGGAGGCTGGCTGGAGAGAGTGGAGAAGAGTGGAAGGGAAACTTGAGTGAGAGCAGATCAACAAGACAGGAGTATCTGCACCCAGCCCTGGTGAATGCAGGGCTCTGGGGCTTCAGGTGCTTTCGTTTCTTTGAAGGACATTAAAAAGTTAAAGATGGTGAAGCCAGCACCAGGAAATTCACCTGAGGGCTAAAACAAATACCTTTTGCAGGGAGAAGCTGAGAGTTCAGCATGTTCAACCTTTCCGAGAGAAGACAGAGAGGTAGCTTGATTACAGGGTACAAATACCACTGTGAGGAAAAAAATACAAGGTCTTTAATTTCCAGGAGAAAGGTATGTCAAGCCAAATGGCTCTTATCCTTGAGCCTGACAAATACAAATGAGAAGCCCAGGCAAGGGGCTGGGCTTCATGGGGGTTCAGCATCCCCAGCACAGTGCTGGTTAACCTGGGGCAATCAGGCTGGTGGGCTTGGCAGGGGAGTGTCTCCTCAGGAAAGAGGGAAAACATAGGTGCAAGGAGATGGAAGATTTCTCTAGCTGCCCATTGACTGTGGGTGCTGCTGCTGCTCCAGAACGTGCTCCATCATGTCCCCCTTCAAAAAGGGGCACACACTTCAGTGGAAAGAAAGAGATGCGAGCAGAAGTGATTTGCTAGCCTGAGGCTCAGCCAGGGTGAGCCTGTGCTACACTAGTCATGTTGTGTGGCATCCTTAAGCTCCAGGGATCCGGAGCCAAGCCAGGATAATTAATTGTGCAACACCTTTATGACTGGGAAACCTGCCTCCCCTCCCTTATGTAATGGCAGCACCCTGGGGCGAGTCATCTCTTGCCGATCGCGGAGCTGTGTGGCACAGAGCAGCCTCCCGAGCTGGGGGACAGGCACTGCCCCAGCACAGGACACGGACTCACCTTGGTCCATCTGAGTGAAGGACAAGATGCATCTGCAGGTCCACACATTGAGATGACAGGCACTTCCCTGATCCCACAAGGGGATGAGAAATGTGTTTAAACACCCCATCCAAGCCCAAAACAAGTATTTCAACCAACCCAGCAGGTCCAGCTGATTATTCTCCTTATCCCCTCCATTGCAGGTTCCTACAATCATCTTCCACTCACCTCCCTTACCCCTTCATGCCATGTGTGTGCCACGTGACACAGCCAGATTGCCCACATCAGGAGGATGAAGCCACACAAACATGCCCCCACACACTCCCTGAGGCACAGCTGGTGCCCAGTGCCAACACACATGCACCCATCACACCTGGCACTGCCCTCCTGCTCCGCTGCCTGGGCACAGATATTGCAGGTCGACTGCTTGCCTTGCCCTGAGTGGGCAGGGGCAGGGCAGAAGCAATGCCCAGGGCAGGGCAGGGAGAGGTGGGTGTCCTGCCAGTGGTAGTGGGAGCCAAGCCACCCCTGTGCTTCATGTATTGGGTGCTCACATGCCATGGGGGGTAGCCTCGCTGGCACAGGCAGCAGAGGGACCTGTCACAGAGCAAACAGTCTTGGGCAAAGGGGCCAAGGGTGTTTTTGTTTGTGAGGCCAAAACATCTGTCTGCACAAGCACTTCTGCTGTGTCTTATCAGCGCAGCTGCCAGCACACTCTGTTGCTCTGCTCTCAGGCTTGCCCATAGCATTGCCAAACAGGCGCTGCTGGGGGCTGAACGTTTTCTGCCTTGTTTGTTTTCTTCAAGCACAGACACACACCTCTCTCTGCCAAAACAATTCCAAACCCTTCCAGAACTAGGCTAGTAACTAATCTACTCTTTTGCCCATCTTAATATCATAAATGTAAAAACCTTGGTGGCTCTGCCTTGTATCTGGGACTTGAGATATGATTGGAGGGCAGAAATGTAGATAGATGTTTTTGCCCACTGGTAAAATTCCACCCCGGGATGGTCCAGGTGCTGCTCAGGTGACCTCAGCAGAGACTTGGCAGAATTTTGCTGACAAAACTCCCCATAAATTTCAAAATTTATCCACCTCTTTTCTGAAAATTTCTGCAGCTTCTACAGAGGACAAGATCACTTGAGACACCATCCCTGCAGAGGAAATGGATGTTCCCTTGGGTTGGTGGTTCCTGATGGCCCCATGGCAGAAGGTGGGCACCAGCAATGAAAACCAGAAACTGACAACCTTCCCTGACCATGCTCTTGTTGATGAGATGATGTCAAAGAGGAAGGATTATCTGAGTAGAAACATCCTAGATTGGGGTGGAAGGGTAAGTACACCATAAAATGAACACAAGTGACAAAATGGGAAGGTGGAAAGAAGCTCTGAGATTTAGAGAGGGACACAAGGCAAGCAGAAGGAAATGAAAGGGATGGGGATTGGGATGGGGCTTGGAGTGTGATGCCAGGAAAAGCCTTTTTTGGAGAAACCACCTCGTAGTTCTCCAGAGAGAAACCAAGACAGACAAGAAAGTGGTGGGACATGGGAAAGAATGGGAGGCAGATGGAGGCTACAGAGAGACCTAACATGGGGGACACATTGTCTGCAACAGGGGCCAGGGAGGAGGAATGTCTGTAGCTGATAAGGGACTCAGGAGAAGAGGCAGAGGGATCTGGACCTGCAAGCTTTGCGTAGAGGCATCTTAAGCCAAGGGCTTAAACTGAGAGGTGAGACTCAGTAGATAAAGGGTTTGGGGTTAAGAGAGGCAGGGGGAATGGGAGAGAAGGGGGAAGAGGGATATGTGTCTCTGCAGAAAGGCAAAAAAGAAGGACAGACACTAATGTAGGGCTCAAGGGGCTGAGAGCCTTGAACTGAGCAGGGGGACATGGTGGGCAAAAAGACTGGGGCAGAAAGGAGGAGATGCTCAAAAAAGGAATGAATCCAGGGAAATGAGCATATGTCAACTGCAACAGGCTCTGTACTGTGTCCCAAGAGATCCATGAGTTTCACCCTGTCCTCTGCTGTCAGCAAATACTCATTAAGACCTTCAGGCAATATATGTTTCAACCCCACTTCATAAAGAGACCAGGATCTCCCACCAACCAGTCATCCTGGGCTCCCTCTGCTCTGGTGGAAGAGGAGGGGGTGTAATGAATCAGGAGGACTGAGTAAGACCTGGATTTTGATCAGCTGGGTGGGTTTTTTCTAACCACAGAGAACTGATCCAGATGCAATCATTAAAAAAAGGTTGTTAAGGCTTTGAAGTCCAGCCCTCCATTAAGAAGAATGAGCCTGAAGTTCACCCACACAGCCTTGGTTTGAAAAAAAACCCTTGAGTTTACACATGAAGATACAGTCCCCACTGTTTTTGCCTCCTTTGATACGTGCAACAGGCAGTTCTCAACTGATGAGCAGCTCTTGCATCTTCTATTTTCCTCTTGCTGCTCCTCCATTATCTTCAAACAGCTCAACTCCACTCCAAAGGACCATCATGACCTTGATTTTCTCAGGTCCGTTTCTCCAACCCTCTAGTTGGAGCAGTTCATTCAGGTCCCTTCACTCCTTGGGATGGGAGCATGAGAGGGAGTCATTACTTCCCCTTCAGCTGAGCACAGAATAAAATCTTGTAGGTCCTCCATCTAATGCTCCTCAGTCCTGTTGTATCAGAAGACCCAGTGCTGTACCTTCAAGCCCTGCTTATGTTGACATCCAACATTGTGCACTGGCAGTAAGACAATTAACATAAGGAGCTGTCAGTTCAACCCTCTTGGAGGAGGTCGATCACGTACATCACTGGTGAGCGAGGTTAACACTTGGACAAGAAGACAAAACCTAACATAGCAGATAGGTTCCCTGGCATACATCTCTCTTGATCTGAGATCACCAAGATGATCAGGAGTTTCCGGAGGAGAAAGCAGATCCACCAAGACCTTGTGTGCGCTCAGTGGAGACACTCACCTGTCCCTGATCTTCTCACACCATTGTCATGCAGACCTTCTGTACCTGGTTTTAAATCCTCCTGGTGGTACTGATATCAACAGGGACAACACCGGAGTGAGAAAGATACTGGAGGGAAGATCCAATACAAAATGAGCCTTAGGGGTGATAACAGAGGGACTGAGAGACCTGAGGGGAACGGTAGGTCCTGCAGTGACTCTGTTCCTAGTGCACAGGTGTAGCATCAACAGGCAGATAGAGATCTTTTCTGAAGCTTCTAAATGACTTAGGCCCTGAAGTGGAAGGTGTATATAGGAACTGGGCCCAACAAAGTGGTTAGACTTCTCACCCAGAGGACTTCAAAGACTTTTCAGAGGGTGTTCACATCGCCTTGTAGATAGGGCTACATCCCTGGTGAAGCAGACTTGAATATTGCAAAACACATGCTGGACATGCACTGACAACATAGGCCTTCAAGCTGGACATCTGGGGCACAATTCAACTATCCAAAACTAGGTGACTCTGAGGTGCCCTGAAGTACCTAAACCAATTGGCAGATTTGACATGGAACCTTCAGGAGAGCCTTCTCCTTCAAAACATCAGCTAGAGGTCATGAAGGACACCCAGGTCATCTCAAAGAGCCCTGAACATCTACATTTAGGCAGCTGAATCAAGCCCCAGATGTCAGCCATTGGGGTGAGTTTGTATATCCCATGCAATGTCTAGACACATCTTCCTTTATCCAAATACTTTGATCTATATCTGGTCCCTCAGCTGGCCGTTATGCACTTTTGCAAGGGCTTTGACTCCAGTCATTTGGATGGTTTGGCAAATGTTATCTCTGGGAAACTGAAAAATTGTCTCTAAGATATCAGGCCAGATCCAGTCAAGGTGTAGACCCATCCCACTGTTTTGGATCTGTTAGATGCCCATCTCACCTGTTGCACTGGAGCCTTGGTTATTTGCAAAGTAATAAAAAACAGCATAAGTAGTAAGGGCCAAGGCAGTGGACAGGCTCAATCTGGCAGGAATAAAGGTCTCAGTTAATCCCATGGGGCTCTGTCCTGAACATCAGGGGGAGCATGATTTTGCCCTCCAGATTTTAGCCCCAACTTTGCCTTTGTTGTCTTCAAAATGTGGCTGCAGCAGGTTTTGAGAAGTACTAAGGCATTGCAAACCCTTCTGACAGAAGTTCAGCCTGTCTGATCCTGATATGCCTTTCTGCCTCAGTTTCCCCTTCTGCGCAATAAAACCTTATCTACCTCATGTGGGCTATGCAATGATGACTAATTAATGTTAATTAAATGCTTTCTGATGGTCCAATTCAACGAGCTATATGATTGCAAAATATTAATTATTGTTTACCTATTATTATGAAGCCAATAGCAAAAGCAGCTGCTTATCTGCCTCAGCCATGACTGAGAAGAAGGATGATGGCTGACGAAGATAGAAGTGTAGAGTCCAGTTAATCCTGTGCAGTGACACACGTGTACGTGTATGTGTGTGTGCATGTGCAAAGGTACCTGACACAGCAGGGCCAAGGACAGATTAGGCCACACCCATGTCAAAGCCATGCAGACTGGAAGTCCATGGAGATGAGCAAAAATTCATCTTGCCAAAGATCCGGCTGGGAAAATGGATGTCTGGCAATAATTCACTGTTTGAAAATCATGTTCATAAGAGAGACCGTGTGCCACAGAGCATTAGAATAGTCAGTGCTGTCCTAAATATCTGTGAATGACTAAAATGTTGTTGTAAGTGTAGGCTATCCTCACCATGTGCTTGAAAACCTCATTGTCAAGGATAGCAAATCATACATGAGGGGCAGGAGAGAAAGAGGCAGGGAGAACACTCAGGAGTGGAGAACTTGGCAGAGAGATTGAGAGGAAACTGAGCTTAATATTTCATCATATTTTGTCAAATTCTTTCAGGATGATAGAAGTGAGATTTGAGTTGGACTTTGAACCAGCTAGTCATCAGAGGACGGGAGCAGGGTGGGTATCCCACAAACAAGGACCACATAGGTAATAGCCCCTGATCAATAATTGTCTAGGGATGATGATGTTGATGGAGTAAGAGATTAACTCTACTGGAAAAGAGACAATTCCAGGCAACTCTAGTTGACAGATGTAGAAAGGACTCTGAAGAGGGATGTGGGGCACTGAGCTTGATGCAGCTTGTTGAGGTCTCACAGAAGGGGTGAAGGGCTCACACTGCTGAATCATCTTGTGCTTTGCAAGAAGCACCGGAGAAGGGAAGAGAAAATATGGAGAAACATAGGAGTTTTGGGAAAAGGGTGGATTGGGTCCTAGAGTTTCATGGAGGAACGCAGAGGTTGGTTTTGTGAAATCCATGTCATGGACGATGAAGAGCTTTACATTACAAAGGTTTTCAGGCATTTACAGGTGCCTCCCCATTACCATCTGACCTCGGAGGACCTACCGAATCCCTTAGGCATTCTAGCATCCTTAAGCACCTCAAATTGCATCCTAGCATTTACACTTACATGTAAAATTACCTTCCCTGTGAGGGCTTGAAAGAGCAACCTGGAAGCCTGTAGCTGTGGCTCCTGCTTGGCTGCTTGCAGAGCCTCAGAGCCATGGTGGCTTTCTCTGCAGATGCATATATTGTCAGCAGCCTGAGCAGGTCTCCTACTCAATCAGGGGAATACATACAGGAAAGCTGGACAAACTTCCCTAAATAGGTCCTCAAGAGAACAAGAATAGTTCTGACCTACAAAAGCAGGATCCACAGGTCCAAGCCCATTTGATTTCAGGGGTCTTTATTTAATTCAAGTGACAATAATGTCCTAGTGCAAGCGAGTTATGCAAGTTGATGCTACTCAGTAAGGTGAAATGTGAGGCAGCTGACGTGCCATGAAACCAGATGCAAAGCAGGGAAGTGCACAGGTCAGTGGCAACAGCCAACAGCTCTCTTGACATGCAGAAGTATCAGCAGGACCCACGTTGGCTTATGGCCAGGGGCCCATGGGGCTGTTAAGCTATTTCTTCTCTCCCATCCAGAGCCCAAAAATAATCAGGCCAAATCTAAAAAGTGTGGTGATACAATGTCCTCCACACACTACAGAACAAAGACAGAGGACTTCCTAGAGCCCATGTGTTGCAGTTTGGAAATGATGATGCAGGTCTCAATGCAGCATTCTCTCTGAGTAGTGCTATATTTCATCCACCGTTCACCATGGTAGAGAACCAATATCAAAGCAACCAACACTGTTTTGGGGTTTTTTTGGCTCCTGCTTTGTGATTTATGCCTAATTTCCCAGGAGAGATGTGCAGCGAACAAGCAGCTCCCATCAGAAAATCACAGCTATTCTCTGAGCCACAGTGACATGATGATGTCTCCTCTCCAATCTTGGTACCAGGATCTAGCTCCTGATTCTCTCCCCACCTCAGAAAAGATGTCTAGCCTAAGGAAATACACTTAAGCTGCAGGGTATCTCTGAGGTATCATCAGTCTGGAAGGCCCCAGTCTGACAGGGAAGTCTCCTTATATTCCAGATGAAAGTTCAGAGAAGTCAGAGTATTTGCCCAAAGCTATTCAGAGAATCACGCACTCAAATGCTCTTTATCTGACACCTGAGCCACAACACCGATACCTTTTGAGTCTATCATGCCTGTTCTCCTCTCCATAAATTCCTCCCCAGTGACTACTGGCTATGGTGGAGTCGGTTTGTGCAGCCTGAGCATCACAGAAGCTCAGCACATTTTCTTCTGGTGGCTGTGGTGCTTTCAGGAGCACTGTTTGCTCTTGGTTACAACATCACTTTCAGAAGCAATATTCTTCCTTATCACTTTCCATTATCCCCTTGAGGTTCTGTTGAGTTTCTTGTACTGTCATGATCCCATTGTGCATTCGGGATGCGTTCAGCCATTCAGAGAGAATAAACAATTTAAATATGGGATGATTTTTCAGAGGTATTATTTTACACAGCTACAACCCCATCCCTCAAGCTCCTGGAACTACTTATTTCCAAAACATCTGAAAGAACCAACTTTCAAAGCCTTGCCAACCATGTTTGTGCCCTGATCTCCAAAAGTGACCCGCATTTATTGGGTTGCTTTCTTACAAACAGCTGCTTACCTTCATGTTGAATGCTTTTAGCAGATTTGACTGAAAATCTGAATTTTAACAAGTAGAATTTTTTCTTAGAGACTCTTGCCAGATCTGTTTTGTAGCCATAAATAAATCTGGGTCATGTCCACATTATAACACTAGCTCAATTATAAAATCTAAGCCAACAGACTTAATGGTTTCAGACTGAATAGGACTAAGCTGTGCTAAACAGAAATAAATTGATTAAAAGGTAGGTGTTGTGCCCCACTCTAGGCCTGAAGTCTGATTCTCTTCTGTCTCTTCTGCCTGGAGGTCCTGAGAGGAGACATACCAGTAGCCATAAATACTACTGACTCCAGGGTGTGGAACTTGAGATTATGACAGGGATCATTAAAGAGGGAGATTTCCTGGCCCCCCAATGAATGCAGAGTCAAAAAGCAAATTGCAGACATCCAATCTGTCTCTTACTGTCCAACAAGAAGCAAAAATAAATAAATGATGAGTCACAGCATCTTCCTGTTTATGCTTCTTAAACTAAGAGGAGGTAGATTTCCATCTGAGCAACTCCACCCCATCTGCATCTATTGTCTTATTTGTCCTGGCTCCCATAATCACTGCTTTTACACTCTCTCACACCCTCTGCAGCGTTGTGTCTCCTTCTCCATCTCTGAGTTTGCCAAAAGGCTGACCTCTCTTCATTGCAGAGAAACTAAGCTTCCTAACCACCCTTGCAAGAGGACCCCATCAGAAACAAGGTTTCATCAGTGCTACAGATTCAGTCCTAACAGTGGACCTACTTTTAGTGTTTCTGTGTTCCCAAACACAGATCTGCTTATGAGGACAAATCAGAGCTAGCCACATTTTATCTTGGATAAGTTGGGAATGTGCAAACCTATGAACTACTCATGAAGTAGATTTCTGCTTTAGCTGGGTTTCCTGTCACGGTGAAAGTTGCAAGGTGAATGCATGTCAAGATGAGGAAAGGAGAAGGAAAGAAATACAAATGGCTCTGTGAAGGTGAGGTCACTTAATCCTCATCTTCCATCATCTATCAGATCCCACAACTTCTTCCTCTATGAGATTCCTACTGGCACTGACCAATGACTACACACTGGAAGATGCCTTTGCGTCAAGAAGGACAAGGCTGACAGCTGACCTCAGAGTGCTGGTAGAAACTCTCCCCTGTGGTCTGAAGATTTGAGGGGGTCATAGAAGAAAAGACAAGGAGGAGTTTGGTCTTCTCCATACATATCTCAGTTCAAACTGAACTGGTCTCCACCAGCACTTGCACTATCTTGTGTGGCAGTAGCAGAATAAGAACAGTGAGTTCCGAAGAGGGGATTTCAAACATGAATAGGGGGTTTCAAAAAAAGGAGTAGTTAGCAAACTTGGGGAATTGTCCTCTGGGTAATCTAAATCAATCATGCAAGTGCAAGAGAGCCTGTGTGCCACCAAAGACATTATGTATGTGTTTACTCATCACAAAAGATCAATTAGTGCATTGGAAGGCATTACTGCCAATAAACTAATGTGATAATTGATCATATGCAAAAGACTAGTCCGTTGCAAATGTGATAGAAAGGATTTGCTTAACCCAGCCATGAAGGTGTTCAACCCATTTAATTTCACAACCAACACAGGCTCAAACAGAAGGAGAGAGTCAGTTACTGTGTTTTATCTGGCAGGTTATAATTTCTTATAATGTGTTGACTTAATTCTATTGCAATCACACAAGCATGCTCTTAATTAGCACATAAAGGCAACTTGTCCTGATGAGCAGGGGAGAGAGGAAGTACAGTAAGAGATGACAGTGATGGCATCAGACACTGGCTGGTGACCTGAGAATCAGTAAGGAATTGTATAACAAATGGAAATGCTGTCGTATGAGTAATGATGAGCATGATGGAAAGGCTCTGGCAGGCAAAGACAAACTCAGATAGGCTGAAGAACTTGCAGGTGTTAGAAGCTAGTGAGATACATAAGTTGCTTTATAGAAAAGGCTCTTGAATTACATTGGAGGTAAGTGGAAGATGAAGAAATGCAGACCTGCAGTTTACAAGAAAGAAGAACATAGAGCAAGCAGCTGAGTGAAAGCTGGGATGTCCTGTACCATGCTTCAGATGTAGGAAAAGGTTAACTGGAACAAGCTACCAACAACAGGGAGTGTAATTAAGGGTGGGAGAAGAATCCAGAGTAGGAAAAACACAGGCCAAAGCCCAGTGGGCAGAGTTTAAGAAACCAGGGGTACTTAAGGAAGCAGCTGGAGACTCTTCGGACCCATTAGTAATTATCTCTGAGATCTCTTGATGTTCCCATAGGACTGGTGCAGGGTAAACACAATATCTGTCTTTAAAAAGCAGGCCCAGGAGGACACTGAGAATCCCAGCACAACCAAGCCACCTTCTGTACCTGGAAAGATCCCTGCCTGCCTTAACTGATCTCTTTGTAAGTGCTGGGAACATAATGAGATGATAGCTGCAGCCAAGATGGGTTTGTTGAGAAGAAACAACGTCAAATCAAACCTGTTTCCTGGCAGATTACCTCATGGTCAGGGAGGAACTGGGAGATGAGTGACCACTCTTGGCACTGTCCTACATGAGATCCTAATACAAAATCAACAGAGTGCAGCTGCAGCTTTGGTTAAAAAATCTGCTGTTGGAAACTTTGTTATATAAAGCATGCTCTCAAATATGGGAACATCTCAAAAGGATGCTCAGAGGGCCCAGGCTTGGACATCTTTTTTTGTTCATGTTTTCACTGATTCCCAGGCAGAAGAAGAAGAGACTTACAAGTGAGTCTGGGAGGACTCTGGAGAACAGGCTCAGGTAGAATATAAATTACTTTAATAAACAAAACTAAAAGGCTGTAATGCCCAGGGAAAAATGGGTGGCCATTGTGTGGGTAGTAAGGATAGGAGAGCCAGAACTAGGGCATGGGAAGCAATTACTTTGCTTTTTCAAGTGCTGATGGAGCTGGGGCTGGAGTCCAGTTGGGGCTGGAGTCCAGTGTCCAACTGCTGTTACTGTGCCCCTGAAACAGCACAGACAAGCCAAAGGGAGTCAGGACAGATCAGCAAGAAGGGTTGGAGGTTTCAAATGAAGAGGTTTAGTGTGAGTTGCAACCTTCCAGAAGCCCAGCATGAAGACCACAGGCATTGCACATGGAAGGGACACACAGGCAGGGATGGGGCACACACGTGAACCAGGAAGAATGAGGGTCCTACAGGCATCCCTCGGGTGCAGGTGTTGGTATTTTTGGTCTCCCGGCTCCAGCATGTGCTAGTATCACTGACTCCCCCTTTCACAAGCCCTCCCCAAGGCTTCATGCCAGAGCAGCTACATTCACTGGTGGCTTCGCAAGTTGCTGCCAAGTTTAGTGGAAAACAGCATTGTGTGTGCAAGGGCTTTGCATGGAGGAGACATCACCTTCACCCACACAGATCTGGACTTTATGGCTTCTATAAGTCTGTACCTGTAAACAGGTAGAGCATGGACCTTTCTCCCAGTGCCTGGCCAGAAAAAACCCAAGGGTGCAAGGCCCTTACTCAGAACCAGAGAGGTGTACATGTTCAGAACATGAGAGATGCAGGCATCTAGTGTGGGAAAGCCCATAAAAGCAAGGAGAGCAAAGTAAAGGGAAGAAGCAAAGATTTGCTGTCACCCTGTCAGTCCAGTTCCCTGACTAATACCCCAGGTGATATAACGCAGGTGATTCAGCAAGGAGGGATAGAAGCAGCACCCCTCTGCTCAAGCTCCCAACAGGCCCTTTCATCACCCCCAATTCTGCTGCCAGACCCAGCTGGGCTGACACACTGGGTGCCAGGACCAGTGTGCCTCCATGCACCCATTCCCTCCCCAGCACAGCTTCGCCTCATCTCATCCTCAGTCACTCCTCACCAAAGGGACGACGCCAACTCATGATGCAAGACTATTATACATCAGCAGCTAGGAGAAAGGGAAGATGAGCTTTACTTTCATAGTGATCTATTTTTTTTATGCCATTCCCTCTCCCTAGGGATGTCTCCACATTTGGTGTTGAGTGAGGTAAGCCAGAACCATCTAGCTCCATCTTTATGGGGCTAAAGGACATTTTCCCAAACCAGGGATGCTCACGAGTCACATCAGACTGCTGCTGACATATTCTGAAGGGGTTCAGGAAAGAGACCTACCCAAAAGGTGGGCATGAACCCAAGGAATAGGATCATACCAACATTTAGGGCCAAGCCTAGAGTTAACTATCCCCAATTTGAGCCACATGAGCCACCTTCCCTTCTCTATTTTACATAGCCTGCACTCAAGCTGCTCCCCTTCACTGCTGGAGCAGGGTCCTTTGGTGATGGGTCCATCTTTCAGAAAAACAACCCTCAGCCACAACAGGCCACTCAGCACAAAGCTACATGGCTGGCTGTGCCCCTGATTATGAGATGGAAGCAGTTACTACCTAATCTTAGTTACTCCCCAGTCTTTCCCCACTTTGCAGGCAGAGCACGTGGGACATTCTTCACCACCAGCTTCACAGCCCACTGCTCCTGAGTTTAGACCTTTTTTCCTCATGTTGTCTTAAAGTAGACAGGTTTGGTCATTAACCTGAAAGAGAAAATTCATCCCTAACCACCCAGCTAGTATGGCTACTGGAATTTCTTTTGAGTAACAAGCTGATCAGGCTCACATCCAACTTTTTTCCTGTTCTCCATGCTCAGTTCAACATCTTTCCCCATCTTGTGCAGGGGCAGGATTTAGTGCTGCAGTCCCAATGTCCCCAGCAACTGCTTAATGAAAAGCTCCTCCCTCAATTCCTCCTGTGTAAAGACTCCTTCACTGCTCGTGCTTCCCAAGGTAGCCACAGCACCTATCTCCAGCTCAGTCCAACGAGTGGCTCAATGATGTTCCCTGAGACCTTCCATCTCTGAAGCATTGGGTCCACCAGAAGGTGGCACCTCCTGGGTCTTAGATGCTAAGACCTGCCCTTGGTGAGCCTCTTGAGACCAGTCTTTGCTCAGCTCAGAGGTGTGTGCAAACAAAGGCACTGGTGGGAGAGGGTTAAAAGCCCAGTGCTTCCATATTGCTGGGGTGTTCTGTGAACCATGAGCAATTCAGGCTACATTGTACAAGGAAACCCAGACAACCACAGGCAGTTTGCTATGTGGTTTAGGAAGCTCTCAGTTAATTGCCACCTCTCTGCTGAGATACAGTGCTGGATTGTGTAGTAATTTAGATTCAAAGCAGCAGATCAAGACATTCACCTGAACTCGATCACAAGCCAGAAAAAACCCTTTACACTCAACTTATAAACCTGTTTTACATAGCAACTTATAAAACCAGGGACCCTTTGGTCCAAAAGGCAAGGAAACAATTATTGCCTTATATGGGAAAGCAACTCCTACACATTCAAAACATCAAATTTAGTGTAGACACAACGTCTACGTGAGGAAAGCAAGCTTTGTAAGATATTTATGTTTTTCAATGAGATATTGTTGTGCAAGAAATATTAGGTGGCTTTTTGGCTGGAAGCAAAGATGTGGGAGGGTGTTATTAGAGCTATTAGAGCCATTAGCTATGTCAGAAAAACACAAGCCTACGTTCTGCTTGAGAAAGGTGCTAGTTTGAGAAAGATGCCACTTTGAGAAAGGTAGTAGGTTAAGTATGAGCAAAAAGGCACCGCAGATTTTGTATGGAAAGTATGTTCTTCTAGAGGCACTTTTCTGTTCCCCAAATATTTCAAGCTGATAGGTGGCTTGAAAAGTTTCTACAAATGCTGGCTATTTTTCCGATTCAAGACTCTAACTAGCCTTGGTTATTCCTTAACTGATTGTGATGACAAAACTCTTTGTAGAAATTTAGTGTGGATTTTTTTTTTTCACCTTCTAAAAACCTTTGTGTAATTACCCCTTCATTGTTTTTTTATGTAAATCTGTGAGGGTTTATGTTGCGTATAGCAAACACCCTAAAAAACCCCAACTGTTTGTATGATCACCACCAGAATACAGAGTATTTATAAGAATTAGAAAATTATTTGTCTGGCAACAACTTCCTTATAACAAGTAAGAAGTTGTTCCTAGACAGTTTCCTTAGTAAATTCAGAAAGATGTGAAAGATGTTAGGGAGAAAAGATGGTGAGATTTAAAAAAGGAAATAAGTGTCAAAACTTTCTTCAATTATTAATATAATTAAAAAGACAACTTACACGCTGGAAGACTTTCATACAAATAGTAAAATTTTGTCCAGTTTATCTGGAACAAAATCTCCACTCCTTGAAGACCCTGAAAGTCTAGAATGACATCTCACCAAATTGAAATCCATTCAGATAATTTTTCTACTTAAGGAAAAAAAGAAACAAAATAATTTCTCTAAGAATTAAAGAGTCCATACAGCCATGAGCTGAAAATTTCAAGAAGTTAACACCACAAGGACATTGACTCACTGCAAGGACATGGAGGCACCACAACAGCTTGCTGCAAATCCAGACAAGTATAAAAAGAATTGCATTTTCTTCCTTCTCTGGGTCTTTGGAAAGAAGCAATCATGAAAAAACCTCTGAACAGAACATGTAAATGTGTCCTGTATCCTCATCCTTTAGCACTCATCACACCCTCTCTGCAAACAACCCTGGCAAGAGGAACAACAGAAAAAAAGAATTTTTCACATAATACAGTTGTCAGACTCAGCAAAGTTTCAGCAAAATGACATATCAGAGACTTCTATGTTTTGGGTGAGGCAAAGCATTTAAACCACTGCCCATGAATCAGATGGACACATTTATAGATGTTAATGGGATTTTAAACATTCTGGTTAATTCAGTATATCTCTGTTAATCTCATGATTAGCACATGTTTTGCTGGAGATGAAACACAAACAAAATTTCAATGGGAAAGAAAACCTGTAGGATTTGATTGTGCTTTGGCTTGTTACTGAGATTTGCTATCTCAAGACAAGTCTTCAGTTGACTCCTTCTGAATAATAGTCTTAGAAGATTTATTTGATTTCATAGGACTTATTAATAGCACTTGTGATTGTCAATTTAACCTAAGAGTTTATTCTTGACATGGCCCAGGATTCTCCAACAAGGAAATGGGACTTCTACCTGTGAAGCCTCTTAGCTACTGATGATGTTTGCAGTAGCTCTTCTACTAATTTGGGCAAAAGGGCGAGCCTGCTTAGAGCTGTAATTTCTGCTGGGCCTTTCAGCAAAGGGGTTGCAGCTAGCATGAAACACTGTTCACTTTCTGCTTACTTTAACACTCTACAAAATAGCTTTGCCTTTGATTATGTTGCTCCGTAAATCCTGGGCAAAGACATCCTGTGGAGTGGGAACTCCCTCTCCATGAACCAGGATTAAAAGAGAGTCTGTTAAGAAAAACCAGGCAGCACACGTTAAGTGCCTGAATGGTGTCCACATGGAGTTGAGATGCATTTTCATCAGTGCTGTGAAGCTAATCTGGGGCAACGCGTTATTGCACTCCAGAGACAATGACTGCCCCACTTCTAAGCTGTGCCTGACTTACCAAAGCTTTTTAGGCACCTCAGTTATGGATTTGAGAGACAAGAAGCTTTTAAAAATGCTAATGAACTTCAGTGAATGTAACTGGAATAGAACNAAAAAACAAAAAAAAAAAAAAAAAAAAAAAAGAAACCCCCTGCCCTTGCACTGCAATTTCAGAGGTCCTGAATCCACCCACATGGAGTGCAACTGTCTCACCTCCCCTGGCTCATCCTCATTAAATGCCCTATTCTCAAACCACATTCCAAGTCAGACGTTCCACCCTTTCTCCTACCTAGCAAGGCCTTCTGCAGGAAGTGTTGCCTCTTGGAAAAAGCTACATGTGCAACAAGGCTTTGACTGGCTTTCAAACATCTCTCCCTGCTAGCAAATGTGGTGAATAACTGCAGCTTTTGATTTCTTCAAGCCAGAGCAAGTGTTTTTAGAGGAATCTGATCCTTGTCATACAACAGCAGTAACATCATAGCCAAGGTTTCTGCCTGTTGTTCCTGGAATTGCCTTTTGTATCGCTGTTACCTGGTAAAATTCAAGACAGTGCCCATTAAGGGAAAGGTGGATGGCATTCAGGAAGGTTTGTTTGCCAGTACTACGAAGAGCTAGGATCAAATCAGATGCTGTAAAAAAAAAAGACTATCTGAGGCCACTGTATTTAGAATCCAGAATCAGACTTGGAGAGGTCTGCTTAGCAATTCATTGATATCTAGGGGTGGATTAGTGGATTAGTATTGCTCAATACACTTTTACTAATCCAGAAAAGGAAGTAAGCAGTTAGGTGACAACAGGTTCATTGCACACTTCCTTCTCAACTGTGTTTATGAATATATTAAATAACAATGACTATAAATTACCACTAGTTAGTTACACAATCGGAGAGAATTGGGATGGAAAGTGACCTTCAGAGAGCAAAGAAGGGGTCAGCCCTATCCTTGTGATTACAGAGATGTTTATCTAGCCTGTTCTTTGAGATTCCCCTGCTGGGAATTTCAAGCCTGTCCAGGTGGTACCTTCCAGCACCTGGCGATCCTACTATCTGCAAGATTTCACTCCCTCCATCTCCATTGCTACAATGCACTCTTCTAACTTTCTGCTCCTTCAATGGAAAGAACAGCTTCTTCCTTGTACTGTATGCATTTAAAAATTGACACTGGACCCCCTCTAGTCTTCTCTGTTCAACAGCAGTGGTTTCATAGAATCATAGAATGGTTTAGGTTGGAAGGGACCTTTCAAGATTGTCCAGTTCCAACACCCGCGCCACAGCAGGGAAACCTCCAACTAGACCAGGCCACCCAGGTTTGCTGTCTCTCACTTCAGTGTTGGACTCTAAATAATTTCCACTGCAAGTGCAGACCTTTTTAGAGATATTTTATCTGTAGACTGCTCTAAAGCACATAGAAACTTGCTTTTCTTAGTCACCTCTTCCAAACCCTTTACAAATAGACCAGAAAACAACAGACCACAGTCCAGAAAATCACTGCTCTAGACTAAACAACCTTGGTCTCATCAGCCCTTCTCTATGCATCATGTCTCCTCACCCTCCAGTCCTTTCTGTTGTATCCCGCTGGACTCTCTCCCATTGGTACGTATCATTCCTGAAGGGTAGTGCCCAGAGTTGGTCATATGACTGCAATGTAGGCATGGTCTATATTAACAGATTGTTGGAAGTATTTCATGTGTCCTACAAACAATGGTGTTGTTTATACATCCCAGGGATGTTTAACTTTTCCTTTCTTTTTAGCAATACCATGACACTATTGACTTATGATCATGTGAAAATTACTACATTGACCTGCAAAAGCCTTTTCTGTAGAGCTGCGGTCTACCTAACTGTTTGTCTGCCTCTCCCCTGTTTGTACAGAGGACTATTCCTGCATCTATATCGAAACCTGCGTCATTCTTTTCAAATTACACTTCTTTTCTCTGGTAAGAGCTGACAAACATGGTGAGCAAAGAGATGACAGGGCTGGGCATGGTGACCACACAGTGAGACCACTTCTCATTGTAACACTGGCAGGTGGAACTCCATAATGCCAACTGCAAGGAAAAAAATAATTTGAATTATACAGAACATTGCTTAGCTCACCCTCTCCACAGAGAGACCTGGCCACCACAGTAGACAACTCACTAACAACCTCTATTCCATCTGCAATGAGTGACATTGTTTATTTTTCAATCAAGTCTCATCTCTGAGTGAGAAATTCTCCCAACTCCTCCTGATTCCTTGCTGCAAGACACAACCCAAACAGCACATGGCTCATAGCAACCTGCACAAACGAGCATGTGATTGCCATGTTGGCACCATGCAGCTCCAGTTATCTCTGGGGAACAAGGAAGTTGAGGCAGGGATTCCCAGAAGCAAAAGCAGAAACTGTGGCTTTCAAAATGCCTGAGCCGTTACCCAGCACAACCTGCCTCACTGCAAAAATCTTATCTTGATGCAACACTTATTTTTGCTTTACATTTCAGCTGTGGAGGGTAGTGACCCTGCAAGCTCCCAGGTGGTGCTTGAACATCTACCTGGGACTCTACGTCTTGGCTGCTTGGAGGCTGAGGTGCATAAAACAAGTGATGACATCTCTTGAGAACAGTGACCAGGAAACCCATCAGAGTCATCCTGGCCTTTCATATGATCTTCAGCAAAGGTTGGCATTCAATGCAAAATAACAGGAAGAAACAAGAGGAGGGATGAAGGGGAAATCTCAGAAAAATTTCTAGGTTTATCAAAAGAATTAAGTCTGGAGACTTTTGACTGAATACCTTTTCTCTGAAATGGCCCATGGACCAGAGTTGTGTGGGATGCCCTACGTAGGGTGTCCTGTGCAGATCATGTTCCCAGTGAGAACAGGACATTCCAGTTCCTGCAGGGGTGGTGAGAACAAGCCGAGCAGATCCATGAAGGATCTGGTAATGCTATCTCATGAAATTTCCCTCTTTTATTTCTCTTCATGTTGAAGAATATTTTAACTAGCATCAAGATTCTCAGTTGGTTCAGGTCACAGATTAAGACAGAGCAAAGGTCCATCCAATTGTCTGTATATCTTCTTTGCTTTGTATCGGAATCTCCTAATCACTAGACTCTCCCTTACTAATTAGACCTCAACCAACTGAGGAGTGAGTTCTTTCGCACCCAGAAGCCCTACAGCTTCCCTGCTGCAGTTTTTCATGCAGGACATTGTTCACACACCCGACAGTCCAGTCAGCCTCCCAGCTCACACACAGCCAGATGTCAGGCTCTCCTGCCGTTGTGAAATACTTCTAATTTAAAGGAATACAAAAGAATATGAAATGCCAAGTTATCCCCCACACATAGATTCTGTAGTATGAAAGAGCATTTCATCTCAGTGAGAAGAATCCAACATTTCCTTTAACAGGAGGGCAGGAAGGCTGGAGAGGACTAATGGGAGCACCAGGGAGACTCTGGGATGCTACAGAACCCCATTTGACCACATTTTGGAGAAGTCATGCGCTGGACACACTATGAGCCAGCAGCGCTGCTGAGCCAGAGCCTGCTTCATGAGAGGGCCCCACGGCTATTTTTCTTTTATTTGGCATCTGCATTGGCTGTTTCCAGCCCATTAGCTGTTCTGTCACAGCCTGGGTGTGGATGCTTCCACTCGTGGAGCACAGATGAGGCCCTATTGATGGATTAACCACCTCAGTGGGCAGTGTGAACGGCAGGTACGATTTGTGCACTCAGGTTGCAGCTGCCAGGAGGAACTGAATTTTAATCTCATGCTGCAGGGGTCAGATCCTCAGCTCACAGACTGAATCACATCCTCACCTCACATTCCTGACCCACCTTCTAGCACGATCCAGCCCCCTTGGCAAGGAAATGGTGAGGGCTAACTCCAAGCACGTCACTGAAGCATCGAAGAGGAAAGCCATGCATGAGACTCCCACTATAACTGGTGGAAAGTCAGGGCAGCTGAGCCCCCTTTAGACTTGACCCTCAGAAGGACAAACACAACCCTACCTCTTTTCTTATTAAGGAAAATGGAGAAATGTTTTGAGAGATGAACACAAACCTGAGAGCCATGGAACCCACAGCTGCATAGATTTGCTTTCCTGGCTTTCTAACACAACTCCCTCCCAGGCAGCCCAGAAACAGCAAACTCATCTGTGACCCTCCACTTCACTTTCTCCCATATAACAGGAATCAGGTCTGGCCTTTGATTCAGCAAATGGCCTGCAAATAAATTACACAAGAAACCTCTGATTACATAAAGTACATTGCACAACGCATTATATAAAACTCAGGTCATGGCCCAATCTGCCAGCACTCATCTCTCTTACATCAAGGAAAATTAATCCAGGGAGCAGCAAGGAAGGAAAAGAAAGAGGAGGATGCTCTTCTTCTCTTAAGGAGGTATGTGGCATGCACATGGCGAACATGCCCACCGAGGGCATCTCTACCAGGACAGCCCAAGAGGAGCAGCTTCCAGCCAAGTCCTACCTTTTAGCTCCAAGCCCACCCGCAGGTTACCCAAAGTGGAGCAAGGGTTATGTGTCCTGCAGAAAACAGACCTATCATCACTACCCCCTCACCCCTCACCATTAACCTTCCCTGGCTCTAGCTGGGCTTGCCAGAGGGAGGAGGTGCCCGTCCACTGCTGCAATACATCTTTGAGGGGAGAAGTGAGAAACTTCTCTTGAATGCATTGCTTAAAAAAGCTGGGTTTTACTTTCTGATTTCAAATCAGCAGGAAATAGCCATGAGGAATGTTTGAATGCTGACAATAATAGAGCAAATTTACACCAGAAGGTGGAAACCAAAACAAATAGGGAATGCTATGCCAAGTCTGGTCAGAGATGTGCCCAAGACAAACAATAGAAACCAAAGATCCCATTTCTGTGCCCAAATATTCAGATTTTTCGAGGAAAATGGTTTGTAATTAATAGATTTTAAAGCCCAAGAACTCCCTTAAATTAGACCCAGCATTTCCAATCAATTCAGGATAGAGACAGCAGGGGGAATCCACTCCTTCTCTTGGAAAACCTTTCTCTTGGAGATCCCTGAAGCTACCTCCAGTTCTAGTGCAACTCTTTGAATCAGCTTCAACAAGTCTCAGACAGGATTTTGAGTTTGCAAGCACTTCAGGGAAACATCTGCAAAAGTTTCCACCATGCCTAGCAGGATCAGATCAAATCAGCAGGGATCTCAGTGAAATTAATTTGTTACTGCTACTGGTTTTAGTGATAATAGTGTACATTACAAAGGAAAGGCAATAAATCTATAGCGGAGATACACTGAAAATAAACAGTGAGGTTTTCAGCTGTGCTTTGAAGTACCATGGAAAGGCCCAGAGGCAAAGAAATGCTGGGAACTGCTTGATCCATTATGTCAGATTTGCAGAGAAGTTTCTTGCACCGCTGGGGAGACTGAAAGGTGTGAGGAGAGGAGAAATGGCCTCTCTGAGGGCTGGTTTTGATGCCGGGCTATGCTTTTAAATGGGAGGTGATATTCTGAAAAGCGAGATGGAGTTGTAAGAAACAGCAAGGGCAAAGCAGAGAAGTCCTCATAGGCTATTTCTGAGCCTTGGAGGGAGATGGTTTCTAATAGCTCTTCCCAAGGAGAATGACCATAACGGAATCCAAGAGAAGATGGTATTTTCTGCACTGGCACATTTTTCTTCAGTCACAGAAGCACCAGCTGTCAACAAGGGAATACAGAGGTGGACCAAATGGATGACACCTGGATGGAGGACTGTTATATCTCAGTGGCACATCCCAATAGAGTTGGCAGCAGATCTAGGGAAAACCAAACCAAACCAACTGACCAACCAAACCCCCCAGAAATCCTACGCTGCATAGGTTAAAATAACAAAATCAAGAGGGAAATTGTGCCAGAACACCATTCCCTGTAACCAGCCTTTCCCAGGGAGGGAGTTCACACCAAGTCTTCTGCAGAAATGAATGAATCAAGGAAAAGTTACCACAGGCACAATGAGACATGTGGGTGTGCACAGGTAGAGTAAGGAGACAGTTTTCCTCTTCAGGTAGTGGGAAAGGGAGGATAGGACAGGACACATTTTTAACAGGCAAGGAAGGTCTCCATGGATAGGGTCAAACAGATCCTCAGGAGTAGAAGTATCATGAAGGGATTGATATGACAAAGCCTGGCTGTGCCACCAGGAGAAATTCATATACTATAAGCCATCCTGAGCTCAGTGGCCACTGCAATAACAATTGGGTTTGGGCTGGGGGAACTGAGGCGAGGGGATAGTTTCTAGCTACTCCTTCCACCCATCCTCCTTGTCTTCCACAAATGATGTTATCTAGGGGTTATTCGGTACACAAAGGCTTCTCTGAGCCAAGGTTAGTTTGCTGAGTCACTATATGGAAAGCAACTGATGCCACTTGAGAGATAATTCATGTAACGCAAGAGCAAGAGAGCTCTTGCACAAGGCTCTGGGTTCCCAACGATGACTGGCCCCATGCCTGGCCCAAAGTTGTAGGCTTTTATACTACAACTTTCCTGGGGAGATAGGAGATGCCAACCTGTGGGACGCTCAGGATGGCTTCACCTCCAGCTCATGCAGCCAGGAAACTGGTTCTGCAGCATGACCAGAGGAACCTGACCCCAGCGATGCCTGCACCCAATCCTCCCTTTGTGTGAAGAAGTGCTGAACAGGCGCTTCCATTCACACTTTCCCCAGAAAGACCAATGTGCCACCCACACCTCTGCCTCACACAAACGGTGTGTTCAGGAGATCCCCACTAATTACCAACACAAGCCAACTCTGCACTGAGACCTGTGCAAGAGGAGGTAATCATAGGGTCATGTTATTCCTATTAACATCAGGCTTTGAAGCTCATGTTAACACAAAGCTCCCATCAAAGTCAAACAAAAGACAAGGGAATTTGACAAAATGGTCTCATAATTGATCTTGGCAAGCCTCAGAGACAGTCAGGTAATCCAGAATCCTGTTTGATGCACAGGCTGATGCCTTGCAAGGCTTTTTGTCACTGTGGGTAGCAGCACATGATTGCTCAGATGTACAGTTGGGGTGAGACTCTCCAGCTGGAGAGTGGCCCTCCATGGTCCATGGCAGAGGCAATGCAGACCAGCACTGACCTTCCTGCACCAGGCGTTTCCTGAGTCAGGGAACTAATGACGATGAATACACTTTGCACCACAGAACAAGGCTCAGAAAAGAACTCTGTAGACTCTTGAGGTCAAACTATTCACCAAAGCCAGGCAATGGAAATTACTAAAGGTGCATTCTTGGACAAGCAATGACTACATTGGTAAAACATAGGCATTGCACAAGAAGGATTCCTGGTAAGGCACTGGCCCATCAGGCCATCTCCCAAGGCTTTGTCAAGCCTCAGATACAATCCAGAAGAGGCAGTGCTGACCTACTTAAACAAGTAGTCTTCACCAGATGATCAGAGGATTCCATACTCATATCTCTTCTCTCCCTGAATAAATGAGACCCAAAACTGAAGAGATCAGCCCCCATCCTAGCAGTTACCCTGAGTATCAGGTGGCCATGGGTGAGATTTCCACATCTCTCCTTTAGCTTTCCTGCTTTGCATGAAATAATCCAAAAGAGAAAGTACAAGTCACATCCATCAGAAAGGGCATGGCAAAAGGCTTTCAGCAGGAGAGCTGCTCTTCACGTCAGTGCCCTCTCAAGTCCACTTAACCTTCCAGAAGAGACTGGATTCTGGTCTCTGCAGATGGGGAGGGAGCTGGACCCAGCTCTCCTGCAACCACAGGATGGGTTAGAGAGGGTAAAAGGTAAAAATAGTAAAGTAGCTAGGGAAGAAATGGAAGCTAGCTGTAGGAGATGATAGACCAAGACATATCCTTCCTGCTTGGAATTAAGGGAGATGGAAATGATAGATGGTTGTCTTAAACACCTCCATTCTCACACTGGAGCATGTGAGGAATTTGGGGAATCCTTCTATTGTGTATAGAGGTCAGGGCAGTTAATACCGTGTTTCCTAGATAGGAAAGGCCACTCGAGTTAGAGGTGTCCCTGTTCCGAGGCAGTCCCTTTACCCAGGTGTCCTGAGGGAACCTCACACTGACTTTTCAAGCCTTGGTTGAAAATTACCATAATGGAAGTGCTGTGCCTTGGGCTATGAAGGGAGCATCACAAGGCAGAAGACCACAAAATGCATGTGACTCAATTTACCTACAGCCCATTGCAGAAAAGAGGTAGTTGCTGCTGCAGGGACACTAAAGCACCCACTGGAGTCAGGGTGATTTATGGGGAGTTCTTGGAGAGCAGAGTCAGCAGTGTGTTGCAAGTCCAAAATCACCCTCTGTGTGGGACCAGCTGCCCTTCAGAAGCCCCAAAGCTCAGAAGTCTACCCCTCCCTGGGCTTTAGAAGAATACAGAACATGTTTCTTCCTCCCCTTGTTCCTGTGGTTCAAGTACATGGAAGGAATGGCAATGGAAAGTGATATATGTATACATCTCTTGGGAGACAGGTAGCAGTGACATTCCCAATGATGGTTACCATTTTACTGCATTACGTAGACTTCATTGTATACTTCTTGCCACAATAAAACATTTTTCTGTCATATTTATTAGTTACCACAAATGTTAAAGCATTTTTAGGGCTCTGATCTACATTCACAAGACCAGGCACAGCGTAAAGCCATAATGGAAATGGTCCACACCATGTGAAGGGAGGAATCTCAAGGGATTTACGCCAGGCAAGAGCTTGGCTGCCTGATTTGACTCAGCCGACAGACCTCTGGTTTTAGTGACAATCCTCCTGCACAGAAATTGTGTCTTACAGGAGATCCATTGCTTGGTGGATGCTCCTTGCAAAAAAGGTTGCATGCCTGGTTTTGACAAGAGCAGAAGCAGCAGTGTTCACCCCAAGCCCAGGTGAGGAGAGCTGCTGAGCCAGCCTGGTGATACCCTGTGCTTGAGGCAGGGAAGGCTTTGCCTGCACCTCTTGCTGCTTTGCTGCTAGGGCACAGGAGAAATGTCAGCAGAGTGTTGAGGACAAGGGGAGGCAGACAGCTCAGCAAGTGAATCTCTTCTTTGCCATCTTTGTCAGCCTTTTACAATCTACTGCTCATCTGCTGCTAGAACTTTGGGGTACTACTTGCTGCCTAGCCACCTCCTTATCTCACTCTCTACAGCCTCTGTGTTCAAGGTCAATGAAGTGTTACAAGACAAGGGAAGCTGATGTCTTCTCAGTAGCATCAGGCGTAAGAAGCCATGGGCAGAGTAGTCAGGTGATGGATGCAACATCGGAGCACTCACATCCCCTTCCTCAGGTTAACCAGGCACTCCTTGCACCTTCAGCTGCTGCTGTGCACTCTATCTCTGCATGTTGGGGCTGGCTTCTCCTCACATTGGCATCAATGATAAAAGCAGGGAATAAATAAATAATGTGAATTGAGAAAGATCAGCTCATTAGGCCGAGCGCAAACACCACCTAGTCATCCAGAGAGCATCTTGTAACGTGCAAATGGGAACCGATAGAGATCCTCTTCCAAGCGCTGAGCCTACTCATAACTGGCAAATTCCCTTGACCAAAACCACCTCCTGCATAGCTGGGTGTGAGCACTGCTATCTACTGCTGCATCGTGCACAGCCCAGATCTCTCATGGGCCATGGGCAATTCTCAAATTAATGAGAATGGAAGCATCAACAGCGGCAGATTTGTTGTCCTTATGAGTCCAGCATGTCAGGGAGCATTTCAGGATGACAGTGCAGGGAGGAACATGCATTTTTATCTTGCTACATTCTCGCATAGGGAAGGGAAGAGCTGGATCCCTGTGATGAGCTCTGCCTAGCAGAGCAAGAGCAACTGCAGGACCAGCCTGTCAACCTCATGCTATAGTCCACTGGATTGTCACCTTGGGAACATCTCTCAGGGTTTACACCACAAAAGGGCTCAGTGCCCGGCAATGACAACTACAGTGGTGGAAAAATAGCCTCACTAAGGAGTCAGGGCTCTCAAGGCACTCCAATTATCTTCACAACTAGTCTTGCCTACGCTTTTTTTCCTTACCCCAGGGAAGCTGAGCCACGGAAAGTCACCTGAATTCCTCCATAGAAAGTGCTGCAATGGGAAGGGTGGTCAGCAAAGTGGGTTGTCTCACTCTTCACTTCCACTGCACAGGGCATTGCTAAAGGAAGGGACACTTTAGGATCACTCCAGGGCAGGTAATGAGGCAAGACAGGAGCAGGATGAAGCAACGACTTGGGCAGCACAAGGCATGAGCAGGAAAGCCTGCTCTTGGGCCAGATCTCTTAGTTCAGGCTGGGACACAGAACCATGTCCCATTCCTGGCATTATTGCTGCTGACCCCTGCAGAGTAAACCTGGACATCCAGAGATCTGCAAGGCAGATGGATCATAACCATCAAGGCTGACCACTGGCATCACCCAGGCCAGAAGGCTCCACACCCAGCAATTCCTACTCTGAGCTTGTCTTGGTGGAGCAGGTCTTGTTTTCCAGAACCACAGATCTTGGCTGAAAGGCTATGCCAGCCAATACCGGGCAGAAACATCTCATGCAAGCTCTGCTTGATGGAGGATGGTGGTAGGAAGCAGTTATGAGGTAGCACAGGCAGAGCAGCAAGCTAACAGAGGGATACAGCACCCAATGGCCAGTCCTCCTCATCCAACACATGCTGGAGCACCTCCTGACAGCCCCACAGAACCTCCCCTACTCCCAGCATGTACAAGATGCTCAGGGCAGGAGAAGAGTGAAGGAACAGTGGATGGTGTGACTGTTCAGTTGGCTTACAAGGGGCCTGAATGAATCAAATCTGCCGAAGGTGGAAAATGGGTTTGGCCTTAAAGATGTAAAGCAATTCTTTATTAGCCAACACATGCACAGAAAAGATAGCTAGGACTTTGTGAGCTCCTTGACTAGGTGTTACCATGTCCACCACCTTGAAAAGGTGCCCAAAGAGCCTTTGCTGGACAGGGGCTGTCTGCTGGTCTTCACAGCTCCTAGGGACAGTCTCACTGTGGTGCCCCCCAACCCCTCTGGCCGGATTTTTTTTTTCCCTCAGGATTTTGCATCTTTCCTTGTTGCTGCCATCTTGACTATCCCACCTCTGTCTGCAATCTTACCTTTTCCAGCATAGCCATTTCCCCAGCATGTGGCCAGGATATGGCAGGGTCAGAGCTGGGACTTCAAACCCAGGGAGCTGAGCCCTGAGAGCAGGGATTACCCATAGATGGTATTACAAAGAGATGGGTGGGGGCAGCCTCTTCATGCTTTTGCTTGAGCTGTTCCACCTCACAAGGCAAAAAAAATAAATAAAATCGATCCCTTGAGCCAGAAATGCATAGAGCAAGCGCAGCTCCACCATGAGTTATCTCTGCTTTAAGACAGGAAGGTTTCACCTCCTGAATGCAGAGGACAGTCTGGCATTGCCACTTCAAGCCAGGGGAGCACATCTCACAGGGTAAGAGACACGCAGCCCCTAGGGACTGCACAAGCCAAAGTTCATCCCAAGAGGAGCAAACATCACAGCACAGTTGATACATCATCTTGAGTGACGTTCAGCAACATCCTTTTGAAGTCCCAGCTTAACAGGGTCAGGGACCCAACCTGTGCCTTGAAAGCAGAGGCAGCATCCAACTGTCAGCTGGAGACCTTTCCGTGGACATGTTACTGCTGAAATCCCAGGTGGATTAAACATGAATTCAGGAACTTCTCATACTACTGCCACACTTCCACTGGAAAGACTAAGCCCAAACCTAGCCTTGGAGCAACTCGTGTCCCTTGTGCTGCTGCAGAGAGAGTAGCATGAGAGCTTTCCACCTGCTCTGCCCTTCCCAGACCTTCCCTGTGTGTCCCAGGAGATGTGACAGGGTGTAAAAGAAGCATTCAGGATGGCACTGCTTATGGGACACACAGGACTCAGGAGCCCAGCTAGGGTTTCTCTGGTCCCACCCCAGGACCAGTTGGTGGTCATTCAGCCTTCCTAGAAGGTTGGTGGGAAGGTAGATGCTGCCCTCCAGCCCTCCCAGCTCCTTCGACAGCCAAGCAGACACATGGATTCTCCTCTCAGGGCTTTGCAGACCCTTTCTGGGTAATTTAGGTTCAGGTTGTCCTAGTGGGCAGTACAGGGGTAACCCAAAGTCCAAGGGTTTTACTGGAGATAGGTATGCTACAGAAGGCAGTATGAAGACAGCTTGGGTAGAGCAGAAGGCCATGCGAGCTCTATACTTCTCGGTGCTACATCTACACTTACTATCCCCACCCCCAGGTATTTTCGTTGGCAATGCACACAGCTTGGATCCATGAGCTCTTGATAACTCGGTGATCCCCAAACAGACCTCAGCTCCCCTGGCACCAGCATGTTGCAACACTCCTGGTGAGCAAACTGAGTTCCTCATCAGACCTGCCCAAAACCCAGCAATTCAGAGACAAGCAAAACAGTTTTCTCCTCTTGGGAGCCCCAAATGGCTGCTCTAGTTGTGAACTCACCTTTGCTGTCTCTGGCAGCTCCCAATGGAAGATGTTGAGATTTTTTTTCCAGGAGAGCAAGACCTTCCCAAGGGCTGCAGAGCATGAGCTGGCATGGGTGAGGACTGCCCTGTCTCACACCAAGACCCGTTTGCCCCAAGGGTTGAGGTTTGAGCTGTAAATCCCAGCCTGAGTGAAGCCTGTCAGTTTACACAGCCCAGACATTTCAGAAGTAAAACTAATGCTAATAAATAAGGGTTTGCTGGAAGTGCTGGCACAAGCCAGAAGGAAGTTGCTGAGCCCTGCACAGAAACCTACCAACAGTGTTGTGGTTTCAGATGAAACTCAAGACACATGAGTCCTTTGGCCAAGTTTCGCTACTGGGTTTCAGTGTCACCCTCAGCAGCAAGAACCAGCCACCACTGTGAGACATAGACAAGGCAGCACAAGGAGATCACACCAATGGCTGGGAGCATGGCCAGCCCCCCAGCCCCTCCAAGGCTGGAGCAGTTGGGCTGGTTCAGGAGGCAGAAGAGAGCTGGTCCATCCCATACCTGTGATAAGGGGGTGCCCAGGCAGCCAGAAGGTCCCAGATTTTGGGTTGCTCCCCTTAAGGTGGCAAGGAGGGAACTGACCCCTCTCCAGCTTGCGCTGGTGATGGAGCAGAGGCACACAGGTGATGGAGCAGAGGCACACAGGGCATGGAGCAGAGGCACACAGGGATGGCATCTGGCTCACAATCCACAAAATGCAGCTGGGACCTGGGCAGGCAGCCCACACATCCCTCCACCACCAGCCTGACCTGCTCTGATGCCTACTAAACCCTGGGGCACCTCCATGCTGACCACCCTCTCTGCCCCTCCAGCAGCACAGCCAAGGAGAGCTGCAAGTCCAAAGCATCATCCTGCTGCCCTACAGGCTGTTTGCTCCGTCTCTCACCACCAAATAGGCTTTCCCCTGTGCAAAACTGCAGCTGGCCACCCTGTTTCCAGGGGCAAACACCTTGCTGGGGAGATCCCACTGCTCAGGCAGGGTTCTTCTGCCCTTGTCGCAGAAGAGGTGGCAGCTTGCAGTGTCCCATTTCCATGGAGCTGTCCTGTGGCACCCAGAGGTGCAGGAGGGGCCTCACAGAAGTGTGTTATGGGCTGATAGTTTATCTTGGATTGGTCCTGAGCAGCGGCAATCCCACACCCCTTTGAAGAAAACTCACTTGGCAGCTTTGAATGTTATTCTTCAGGCACAGCAGCAGGCACGTGGAAATATTTTTTGTGCTTGGGAACAAGCTCTCTGAGATGCTGCACTGCTCTTCCCAGCCTGCAAAGCTCCAAGGCAGCATCAACTCACTAGAAGAGGGGGTGAGAGTGGTTGGAGCCATGTCCCTGCTCCCAGCCCCACCAGCAACCTGCCCGCTGGCTTTGGTCCTGTCACCTCCACAAGCCTAACAGCAGCCAGCTGAGACAGGCAGATAAAGGCAGCCATGTCCCTGCACCACCAGCCCATGGTTGTAAGGTATCTTTATAGCACTTTTTACATAAAGGTGACAAGGAGCACAGCCACACAGGACAACTGCTGGGTTTGCCCTCAGCCCTGGGGAGATGGGGGAATGGCTGCAATGGGGAAATGGTGCAACCACAACAGGGAGCACAGGTTTGGAAAAGGCCAATGCTTTTCCACAGCACAGTAGCAGCATCAACACTCACTCCCACCTTGGGATGGACCATACATCGCTGGGGTGAGCAGAAAGTGCCAAACATGTTTTGGATGTTTTGGTGGAGGGCTGAGATGAGATCCATACCCATGGCAGGGAAAACAGGGCGATCCAGCATGAGCAAGAAAGGAAGCCATCCTCTCACCTCTGGACAACAGGGACAGGTTCCCCCATTTTTGGTGTCATTCCAGGACCCATGGCTGTGATGCACCACCCCATCCTTGCCCTGGACCCTGTGCTTCCCCCAGCGCTCCCTCCTTGGCTGCTGCTCACACCCTCTGTGTCTCATTCCACCTCCTTATAACCGTCAGTGCTTCAGGGCAGGGAAAGTATCTCATTGCCCCTTCGCAATGGGCTGTGGCAAATTGCTTGCACTAAATAGCAGCTCGTGAAGAAAAACATCCCAGTCATCGGGCAGGAGCTGGAGTGTTACTCACTCAGGAAATTGATTTTGGCTGTCTAAAGGGGCTGGGGGCAGGAGCCGCAGGGATGGAGACTGGGAGCCTTTGCCCTTCACTAACAGTCAATGATGAAGTGGCACAGGCCATGGTCCCCCAGCTACCTTGGGCCAGGAAAAGGCAAGTGGTTCCTCAACACTTCACCATTCCCCAATAGGTACTGAGGAACCATAAAAAAAGAGAAGGAAAGATGCAGACATACCTACATAAATATATGGTATACAACAGGTATAAGGCGGGGCAGTATATTGCCCTATGTCCACGTAAGGAAGGGACATGGAGGTCTATTCTGAAGGACACCAGGGAAAGGAAAGGTCCTTGAGATGGGACTGCCAGGGAAAGAAGGGATGAGGTCTTGGCACTGTGACCACAGGAGGAGGGTTACTGTTCCAGAGCCCCAGGTTGGCGTGGGAGGGAGCCTGGGATTCAGTTGCCGATTATTCCAGCTGGCTGAGACTTTAGCAAAGCTAATCCCCACCGACAAGACCTAACAGCGAGACCTGGCTCAGCCCTGTGCTATAGGACACCCCTCATACCAGGAAGTCCTACCCTGTGAGCCCTGATCCCACTGGATAGAGGAAAAACTTCATCACCTGATCGCTTTGCTCTTTGGTTCAGGGAGGGGGTGTCCTTGCTCCAGGACCAGGTCTGCTGCTCCCTGGTGTCACAACAGAGCTGGCTGCCCACCAGCCATACACCATCCCTCATCCTTTGTCCTGTAACACCAACAGGGTCTCCAGCACACAGAAGGACACGCTTAGCCCATGGCAACATCTCCAGCCCACAACCATGGCCTTCCCATGTGCTAACAGAAGGCAAGTCAGCATTCAGCAAAACCAAGCTTGGCTGCCGTGTCTTTTGGCAGGTAAGAGCCAGCAAGCTACAAACTCAAGGCCCAGTGTAGCCACCACTCCAGATTTCCTCCAAAACACTGCAATCCTCAACATTTTAATAAACATGGAAACAAGAGGCAATTTAGCCAGCAGGGAGAAACTCCAGCTAATAAACCAGCACTTGACCCAGATGCCTGCCATGCCTTTTGCTGGCACCTCTCTCAGCCCTTCCTGGTTCATTGAGGAGCAACACCTAAAGGAACATTCTGTCTGGCACCTTTGGTGGTGCAGGAGCCACCAGCACAAGGCAGGGATGTTTCTGTGTTGGCTCACAACAAACACAAGCCCTCAGCACCCTCATTAGTGACTGCAAATGAAGCCCTAAATCCCCCATCTCTCACTCTCTGGTGGGAAGAGGCAGTGAGTTTGCTGAACCTAGTTATGGTGCTCAGCAGGAGTGTGGAGTAATGGGGACATCCTTGATGCGTCCCCAGTTCATTCCTCTGCAAGAGCACTCCAGTCATGCAGCACCTCCCACCACACTCATGCCTGATGTGTATTTTTCTCCTAGTGGCTGCTGAGCCTTTATCCCTTGGGTTTGGTGCAAAGACTTCATGGCACTGGAGGCTGCATCTTTGCACCAGCCAAGGCTCACACAGTTTGAGCACCTTGTTGTTTCCTCCTGCTTCCCCAGCACAATCCTGTGGTGCCAGCAACCAGCATCTCTTCTCCAACCTCTTTACAGACCACATTTCTCCCATTTTTCAATTCTCCCCTTGAGCTTTTGGTTTTCCCTTCCCTGTGTGCACCCTGCACTTGTCAAGCATCACCCTCACCCCTTGAGCCTTCCTGGGGAGACCACGCACATCAAAAGTTGCTGTCCATCAGAGCCACTTTGCTACTGGCACTTCCAGAAAGCTGCTACTGTGGCCAGGAAAAGTCACTTCAGGTCCAGAGTGTTTTCCTGATAACAGAAACCCTGGCAAACAAGCCAGGCTCCAGCCAAGCAGCATGGCCGCTGTGGGAACAGCAAACTCAGGGAGGATATTCCCTTCCTCTGCCAAAAAACAGGCAACAGGTCCTTCCTGAGCCAGCTATGGACACTTCACCCAAGGGTTTTCAAAAATGACCAGTGATTGTGGGTGCTTGAGCAAGATGCTCCCTACAAGCACCTTTATTTCAGGGAGATATATGCTTCTTGCCTTCAGGAGATGAATTTGAGGTCAGACAGTCATGGAGATCCCAAACTGCCACTGGAAAGATCTTGGTGGCCCTGACGAGCAAGGGTTGAACAGTTCAGTGGGCAGAAAAACCACTCAGCACTCAACCTGCTTTGATCATCCCAGCTATGTTTCATCAGTTTGTTTCCTCAGCTTCCTTTCATAAATCTTGCAACTACCACTCAAATCTCTCAAAGGCACCTGGCAAGCAGGGGTCTGGTGGCAGAAGAAAGGCTCCATCCATCACCACTTCTCCTGAGACAGCACCAGCTGCCTCCCAACAACTGATTTTGCAGAGAGCATCTTTGCAAAGCATGAGCTGAGAAAGCTGTCCAAATGGTGGCTCAGATAAAGGCCCAGGAGGACACACCAGCTTTTGGAAAGGTCTTTTAGAAAGCAGATGCCACTACTGAGCCCTGCCTTGACCGACCCCATTCACTAAGCATATCAACATCACCCCTTGCATTTGGAAACACCTCCCCGTTTGTGCTCACCCCCCATACATGGGAGACTCACCTTAAGGAGCTTCAAAGGTAGCTTTGCAAAATCAACACAGTAGCAGCAAGCAACACAACAAAGCCCTTTGCTGACACTTCCTTCCCTTTCCCCTCATCCCACCTCTTGCAACATGACAAGGCATGGGCTCTCCAGGGCAGCTCCATGTTTGTACAGCTCTTGTTTATGGCTGGCCCACAGCTAAGCAAACACCTGCAAGCAAACGAGTGCCCACTCACTGCTCTGGAAGTGGAAACCCAGCATGGGTTGTCAAACAAGGCTGCCCTGAATAACCCAGGCCCTACCCCAGCTTTCACAATAGAAATTAGTCACGATGCACCACCAGGAGTAGTAAATCAGGCAACACAAGATAAAGTTGCAATGGAGACCTCACATGTCTTCTCTTGTGTACCTGAGACATCCCTTTCTTTTGAATCCTGCCTTTCCAGACTACTTAGAGGCACAGGGACTCTGCTTGAGGCAGAGGTGCTTTGCATTTTGCTTTAGGTAACAGCTATTGCTCAAGAAGTCAGATCATCAGCATCCAGCCCCTACAAGCACCCCCAGATTTTCCAGCCTGGCCACAGGCTGTGTGCGACCACACTGGCCACAGGGGTCCAGCTTTAGCAAATAATAAACCATGACCCAGAACATTTGCAATATTTGACCACACAAACAAGGGCTCCATAATGGCTCAGAGGTGCCTTTAAATACTTGGATACTGGGGGATTTAGGGCATCAAGGAGTTACTCTTCCTCTGAAAGAGGAGGCAGGAGCCCATGGATCAATCATGGCTTTGGCAACATGAGGAGCACTGCAAGCACAGCTGGGATAACACTTTACTCAGGTAACTTTTACTAATACAGATGTATCCCCCTCCAGGTGATGCAAGCTGGGTGAGCAGTGGCCCATTTTGCCAGTCCTAAGTGCACTTATTTCAAGGGCATTGCTGGATTCCAGTACCTGTCACCAAAGCAGACCAACAAAACATCTGCAGCACAGGTCAGGCTGCTGAGCACAGTGATATTACCTTGTGAAACGCCAGCAGGCTGGTACTTGCATGAGGGTTTGGTTACAAGGGAGTTCATTTATCATCAGTTAACTTGGCATGGTTACTTCTGCAGGGCTAGCCTGGACACTGCCCCACTCTTCGCTGCAAGCTGCAGTGTTGTACCCAGGGATGAAGGAGCAGAGGGTATGTCCTCTGGGGAGGACAGGGCAGGGGGATTATGGCATTGCTCAGCTATAAAAGCAGAGACTACCTCTCTATAAATATTTCCAGGCGGGGACTAAGCCAGCAAGGGGCTGCATCCTGTGACTGGAGGTTTGCCTGGTGTGGCAGAAGGGCTGGAGGAGCTCTGCTCCCCTACAAGCTAACAATGGGCTTCAGCACATGTCTCTGCCCTAGGGGAAAGCACAGACACACACAGAGAAGAGAGCATCTTGGCCACCAACCATCCACATCTGCAGCATGGGGAGAAGCACAGACAGGACAGGGAACAGTGAAGGAACAGGCAGAGCTCTGGCACAAGCAACTGGTGCAGCAACTGGAGTGTTGTCCAACAGTTGTGCTGGCAAATTGACAGGATCCCAATGTCAAACAGCATGTTCAGAGTGAAGACAGATGCTGCACAAAAAGCTGGAACAATCTGACTACGGAGGAAAATTACAGCCATTGCTGAAGCCAGACAGGGTGATTCCAACATCAAGAGGATGATAAATCAGAACAAAGAGAAGCTTAAAAGTTAATCCCCAATTAAGTTCCTCTGAAAGCTGTTGAAATCACTGCCTGCATCTGGATTGCTAATGGACCTGTCAGCAGCTTCTCTTAGGCTGTAGGGGTCATGGTAGCAACAGAAAGTACTTTGTTCTAAGGTTTGATATCTATTTTGCCCACTAAGTGCCTTTGATGTGTTCAGTTTAGCTGTACTCAAAAGTTCTTGCAAGCAAAGGATGGGAAAAGGATTTTACCTGCAGTCTCTGTCAGCCACAGGCATAGGGAAGAGAGAAAAACGATTCTTGTGATTTTAATACAGCAGATGTATCTCAAAACCAGGGATGACATGTTTCTATCCCATAGGACACATCCTGCCTCCAAACACTGGATCAATGGGCACTAGGTAGACAGCATCAGCCCAGTGCCCTATTTCCACACAGCCCACTTTGAAATGCTTCAGAAAAAACATTGAAAAACAAGTTGTGAATCTCCTCCAAAGTTTCAGACCCACCTCCAGCAGCTGGAGGTCTGTAAACAACAGATTCAACACCACATTCAAAATGCTCCTTATCAAGCATCAACTGCCTACTTTTATCAAATTGCCTGAACACCTACTTCCCTTTCCAAGCTTGATCTAGTTTTGGCTTCTGCAGTATCTGCTGTCATGAAGTCTGTTTTCTTCACTCCACATGTGATTCACCCATGCTTTGCTGTTGGAAAATGTGTGCTGTCTCCACCAGAAGAGGGGATGGGACTACTGCATTCACTCCCTCTTATTCCTCTCTTTCCCCCTCAGGAGCCTCCAGGATCATTTCACAACAGAGAAATAATCACCACCTCTGCTCAGAGTAAGGACACCTAGAGCTGGCTGTCCAGGATCGTATCCAGTTGTGTTTTGAATATCTCCAAGTATGGAGACTCCATCACCTCCATGGGCAACCTGTGCTAGCATTCAAGCTCTCTCATGGTAGTGTTTTAAGGAGAACTTCCTGCATTTCAATTTCTGCCTGTCATACCATCAACAGGCATGACTGAAAAGAGCCTGGCTCCATCTTCTCTGCTCCCCTATCAGATATTTAAACACATTGATAAGATTCCCCCTGAGCCTTCTCCAGGCTGAACAAGCCCAGCTCTTACACCCTCTCCTTGTACGATGGAGAATTCAATCCCTTTATTATCTTCACTGGACCTGCTCCAGTATGTCCATGTCTCTCTTTTACTGGTGAGCCCAACTGGACACAGCATGTCAGATGTGTCTCCCCAGGCCTGGGTAGAGGGGAATACTCTAGTCATTTTGAATGGCTCAATGTTTCTTTGGTTTTGCTAACCTCTAGAATTAACAGCAGCTGCTGTGAACTCTCTGCTGAACTAGGAAACTGTTTTCCCAATGCACAACTCAGCCAGAATTTCCAGGCCTTGACATTTTCAAGTGAACAAAGCTTTGCTTCTTACAATGAACAGGAACACTGTCAAAAACTTTATCCCATCTTTATATTTTCATTAAAATAAAAAGGCATTTGTATTCTTGAAAACAGTAATAGGTCCCATTGCTTTTCTGAGCAGGCATATAAAGATAAATAGGAGTAAAACACACAGCACTGGGATTTTCAAAGCCAAAAGCTGTTCCTGTGAATGATTTATAAAAAGGAACAGTCCCAGAGTGAGCAAACTGCGTCAGGATGGGCCCCTCTGACACCTTTCAGTGGCCTCAGATTGTCCATTTCTCTGTACGAGCTTCCACACTTTTGACCAGACCTTCTCCCAAAACCTCGAAGTCCTCCAGAATTGCCTCCACATTGGGAATGCAGAACAGCTCATTGTTCAAAGTTGTCACCATCCTTCCTTTCATGCTGGAGACCTGCAAGACACAAACATTGTGCAAATGGGAGCACCTGCTCAGAGCTGCTCTGCAACTTGTGCAAGCCCCAAATAAGAGGAGCAAATTGCTTTCCTGCCTTGTCACATCCAACCCCTGCCACACTACTACACCCAGTTTTCTAAGCTTCACTTCTCAACACCATCAGCACTCATTATTAGAGCTAACAATGTGCAAGAGCTGCCCCCCCAGCCTCCAGGGTTTATCCTGGAGCCACAGTCCGAGCTGCCTGGGCTCTGGTCTTTAGTGGGTGTCAAGATCTTGAGTGGGAAGAGATCCTTGCCTCCAATAGAGGGAAAGAAAACCCCTCATGTTTAATCAAGCCACACTCAGCTCAGATACAAGCATCTGCTCCTCTCGTTTCACCACTGTGAATAACTGGGTTTCACAACTGCAGCTAGGCTGAATGGCCAATGCCCTCTGGCCACAAAGAGAGGGGAGATAAATCACCCACAGACTGACAGCAGAAGAGCCCAGGCTGCCAACTCTAAGCCATGAGTCACTGGTTTCTTTGCGTCTTTCCTTCATAGAAAGCAGCATGAATCACTCTAGCGTGTCTCATACCCAGCTTAACCACCCTCTGGAGTTTGCCAACTTGCAAAGTGTTGCTGGAAAATATCTCCATACATCGATAGGACGCAGGCACTACAAAGCCAGGCTTGCCACCCCAGCTTCTTGCAGGTTGGGTATTTCTGTGTAAGATGCCCAAAGCCAGAAGAATGGGACAGCCCTGGTAAACAAGGCATCACCCACCTCCCAGGAGGGAGCCAAAAAAGAGCACCTGGCACAGAGAGCTCTGTTCTGACCCATGATTATGGTGCTAGGGCTTGCCCAGGGACACATGTTCCCTTCTCAGCTCTGTTGGTGGCTGGGGGGCACTGTGGCCACAGGCCTGTCTTGGTTTTGTCCTTTCTAAGAAGGGACAGAAGTATCAGCTCCATTTCTCAAAGGGCTTTGGGGCTGATAATAGTTAGACAAAGCAATTAAAATGCAGGAAAAAAGCTCTCCAAGCTTTCAGGGCATAAAGGGAACATAAGCTTTGTGTCAAAAACTCACCTTAAAAGGCTGAGGCTGAAAGCTCAAAGGTTTCCACAAAACCGCAATCACTTCCCCACCATGCTTGTCGTAGAAGAACAAGGCAAGATCACTGAAGGCATCCTGGGTAGAAAACAAAGAGAGGTTGTGCCAGACACCCCAGAGACAAAGCCCATCTCTGATTCAGTCTCCTTACACAGACACACACAGTAGCTCCATATCAGCCAGGATCAAAACTGCAACTCTTCCAGTGGATTCTTAACAAGCAAAGCAACTGGCAGCCCATGGACAAGTCCTATAGGTGCCTTCTGTTGCCTCTGGGCAAGTCCTAGGTGCCTCCTGCTGCCTCTTTTCCCCCAGCCTTGGTCCTCCCTCCAAGTTTTGCATACAGACTTCATCGCTGACTACCTCTTGGTATCCCAGAGAACAGAAACATGATCCACCACCTCCCATGGGCCTGCAAGAGCACCCAGAAATCAGCATCCAGCTTTAGGACACCAGATCCCTTAGAAGATAGACCACCAACTGTTCCTCACCATGGTGCCCCATCAGCTGGATCTAACAAGCTGTCCCATCTCAGTGTTCAGCAGCCATGTCCCAAGATTTCACAGTGCATCAGATGGCAAGAGGTGGGCCCTGCCCAGCAGGCAATCCTGCCACAATATGTTTCACTACATGGAGCAAAGACAAACAAGGACATTTCTCTGGAGGCCCCTCTCAAGCTCTGCAATCTGTGCAACCAAGGTATCAAAGCTCCTCCTCTCCCCAGGATAAACCCCACCTGCTGTCAGCACACAGCATCCCAAAAGGAACCCTAACAGCAGAAATTTTAAGCAACGCAAAGTCCTGTGAGATGCAAAGAGGTGGAATGCTCAGTGGAGGCACTGCAGGAGTCTGTCTCCTTGACCCATGTTTCAGCAGCTGTGTCAGTGAGCAGGCTCCTTTGTTGATGCTGAGCAGCAAAGCTCAAAAATAGATCTTGCACAAAGAGATGACTAAAGTCCACAGTCTGGTTTCCCCCAAGCCCATACCAGCTGGATTCCCAGTGCTGCAAGGAGGCAGCAGACGACCATTGCAGCAGAAGTAAATAATGCTGTGTTTAAGCAACTTCTTTAACCCAAAAGTCTGGCCCTACAGCTCAGCACCCAAGATGCTGGTACCTGGAGATAGGCATCCTGAGTGCAGCTGACCAAGACAACCAAGAAGCTGCTCCCTGACATCTTGGTGGAGATTAACATCAGACAATGGCACATGTTTACCGGGCCAAGCAAACAGCCACCAGCATCAGTACAGGACAAGTTTCTGCACATGATTCCACCAGCTTTGGAAAAAGCTACTGCAGGAAATAAGACCATCCTCTCCTTCTCTCTTCAGTCTTCTCCTTCACCCCCTTAAGTTTCCCCAGCTGCAAGACTGCCATGCTCTTACAAAGAGAGGTATCTGCTGGCATCACTGTATCATGAGATGTGCATGGAAAAAAAAAATTTAAACATCTACATCAATTAGGTTGATATTACCATTGATCACAAAGGGTGTGGTGGCATTTTAAGAGTAAAGACCTGACAAGCAGAGAGGGGTGGTGCTGTCTGCAACCTGGTGCAGAGCCAGGTGTAGGAGTTTGGACCTGGAGTATCACAAACAGAGGGCAACACAACTAGGCTATCAAGCTCGGAAGAGCCTGAGACCTGCCAGCTCATCCCATTTCATGAGATCTTCACAGGGCAAGGCTGGTCAAGGCACTATCGTGCCAAACTGGCGAGGAAAAACACCATCTCAAAATACACTGAGAAAGAGGCAACCTGCCCTGGCATTTCTCTGCTGAGACTGATGGGCTACACTCAGAGCCCAGTCAACAAGGAAGACTTCTCCTTTTGCTAAAAGGGAAAAGGGAGGGAAAGCTCCACAATGGGCAGGAAAGCTCAGGTCACGCTGACCACCAATGTGCACCTTTCTGAGCCAAAGGAGAGCAGGGCATGTGAGGACCTGAAAAAGCCCCACTACTTTACAGGGTGAGGCCAAGTGCCACATGATGTTCCCTATGAAAAAGGTGGTTTTTTACAGACACATCTTGCTGGACGGGAGCCAGGAGTGTTTGCAGGAAAGGAGCCTTCCCAGTCTCAGCTCATTTCCCAGTAAAACCACCAGTCGACCTCATACCCAGCACCTTTTATCCAGACAGCAGAGGGCAGATGTTAAAAGGATGGCATCCAGTTTCAAAATCCTAGCAAAGCTTCTGCACTTGTGCTGCATCATCCACATGACAGTGCTCTGGGCCGGCTCCATCGAGCTGTGGAGATGCACATTTAATTCTTGGGAAACTGCAGGATTAAAAGGGTCTGGTGTATTAGTCACCACACTTCTGTTTGTGCAGAGCCTTGCAGAGGTAAAGCAAACAGAGTTCACCTCCCTTTCCACATCCCAAGCTCCATGCCTAGTGCTATGGGGCTTGCCTGGGCCTGCAAACATCTTCCTCAAAGGAAAGTTTAAGAGAAAAGAGAGAAAAGTCAGGGAGTACATTTCAACCCCTATTCTCTTCTCAAGCTGTCCTATGTTTGGTTGCAATTCAACTTTAAAGGCCCAGGAAAAGCTCTCCCTGCTTAGCAGGATCCCTGGGTTAGCAAAACCTACAGCTGGTTCCCATCTTGCAGAGACACAGGGGACCTGCAAGCTCAGGGCTGTGATTCAGAGGGGCATCATTGTCTGGGGAAGGGTTATGTGGTGCCTGAAAGGAGACTAACTCAAGGTCTGTAAGTAGACATCAGCATTGTTCAAATGAAAGGACAGAGACAGGTAGTGAGTAAAACAATATCCTGATCTAAAATGGGATTACTCCCACTACAGAAGATCAGATTCATGACTGCCTGAAGAACCTGAACATACACAAGTCTATAGGATCTGATGAGATGCATCCAGAGTCCTGAGGGAGTTGGTGGATGTAGTTGTCAAGACACTCTCCATGATATTTGAGAAGTCATGGCAGTCAGTTGAAGTCCCAGGTGACTGGAGAAAAGGAAACATCACACCCATTTTTAAAAAGGGTAGAAAGGAGGACCCTGTGAACTACCAACCTGTCAGCCTCACCTCTTTGCCTGGGAAGATCATGGAATAGATTCTTCTAGAAGTTCATGGAGGAGAGGGAGGTGATTCAAGACAGCCAGCATGGCTTCACCAAGGGCAAGTCCTGCCTGACCAAGGTAGTGGCCTTTTACGATGAAGTGACTACCTCAGTGGGCAAGGGAAGAGTTAAGGATGTCATCTATCTAGGCTTCTGTAAGGCCTTTCACATGGTCCCTCACAACACTCTTCTAAGTTAGAGAGATATGGATTTGATGGGTGGACTGTTCAGTGAATGAGGAATTGGTTGGATGGCTGCACTCAGAGGGTAGTGACTGACAGTTCAATGTTCAGATGGAGATTGCTGACAAGTGGTGTCCCTCAGGGGTCCATACTGGGACCAGTGCTAATATCTTCATCAATGACATAGTGGGACTGAGTGCACCCTCAGTAAGTTTGCAGATGACACCAAGCTGAGTGGTGTGGTTGATACGCTGGAGGGACAGGATGCCATCCAGAGAGACCTGGAAAGGCTTGAAAGTGGGCCCTTGTGAACCTCTTGAGGCCAAGTGCAAAGTCCTGAACCTGGGTCAGGCAACCCCCAGTTTCAATACAGGCTGGGGGATGATGTGATAGAGAGCAGCCCTGTGGAGAAGAACCTGGGGGTACTGGTGGATGAAAAGCTGGACATGAGCTGGCAATGTGTGTTTGCATCCCAGAAGTCAATCACATCCTGAGCTGCATCCAATAAGTGTGGGCAGCAGGTCAAGGGAGGTGATTCTGTCCCTCTACTCTTTCTGGTGAGGCCCCACTTGGAGTACTGCATCCAGCTCTGGAGTCCTCAGCAAAAGAAATACATGAACCTGTTGGGAGTAGGTTCAGAGAAGGGCCACAAATATGATCAGAGGGATGGAGTACATCCCCTATGAAGACAGGCTGAGAGAACTGGGGTTGTTCAGCCTGGGGAAGAGAAGGTTCGGGGGAAACTTTATTGTGGCCTGTCAGTAATTAAAGGGGGTCTATAAGATGGAGACAGACTTTTTAGGAGGGCCTGTTGCAACAGGACAAGGGGTTTTAAACTAAAAGAGGGGAGATTCAGATTAGACACAAGGAAGGAATTCTTCACCATGAGGGTGGTGAAACACTGGCACAGGTTGCCCAAAGAAGCGGTCAATGCCCCATCCCTGGAAACATTCAAGGTCAAAGTGGACAGGGATGTGAGCAACTTGCTCTAGCTCAGTTGTCCCTGTTCACTGCAGAAGGGTCAGATCAGGTGACCTTTAAAAGTCCCTTCCAACCCAAGCTATTCTAAGATTCTATCATTAAGCAACTTCAGGCTGAAGCGTCCACTGCTAGTTAAGCAACTAAATTGTTGTTTAGGAGTGGAGTTTTTTGGTCTAACCATTTATCCACCCATTTTTTCACTGCTCCTACTTATATCCAGAGATCAAGGTCATTGCATCACAGCTGCTGGAAAAAGAGGAGTTGTCTGGGGAGATCTCTGCACCCGAAATGCATGTAGCAGCTCTTCCTGGTGCACCAGCAGTTCTAGTGGGAAATGCATCAATCAACATTTGCTCAGTGCTTAGAACATTTTAAGTGCCCTCAGCAAGGGATCTACCAGTATAAAATCATATCAAAGCTACTTACTTCCAAGAAATGGCTTCATTTGTGCTTAACACTTTAAGGTCCTTGTCATCCACCTGTGACCTGCCCTGATGCTCAAAGGTTACGTGATACAGAGAGACCTTTCCCCCTGTGCCCAAACAGAGCAAGGAGTACTGTTCAGAAAACCAGCCTGGGGTTACCTCTATGTCAGAGAGGTTTTAAAAGAGAAAAGAAACCTGGGTGTTAGGTTTGGGATTCGGCTGGTAAAAGGTGTTTCAAGCTATCCAAACTTTTCCACCTCCAAGTGCCTCATCAGAGCCACATGCACATCCTTGTACCTCAGGTTTGGGGCAGCAGCAGAGAAGTATGGCAAGGAAAAAAGCCACCTGTGTTCTTCTGGCTGCTTTAGCGAACATGCATTGTCCACCAAACCATCTGAGACCAAAGCCTTCAGCCACTTCCTATGGGACAAACCCTACAGGACCTCTGGGAAGGCATCACCAACAGAAGAAATGCAGCTGCAGTACCCTGTCTGCTCACCCAAGAAGCACAAGGGGCTGGTGCCTCACTAAATACATGTGTGCCCCTACGTGCATGTACACGCGTGTGCACCCACCCCTAACCTTGGGCACTATGCTAAGGGTCACACTATCTGCTCTGAAGCTATTAAGGCAGTTTATTTCCTTCCACCTCCACCCCTCCAAGGATGTAGATCTAGATAGGAAGGTTTCCTCCATGCTACAAGAGCCCATAGAGCTTTTTCAGTTTGCCTGTGCCTGTCTGGAGCTGCCATAGGAGGAGTCAGTCCTGTCAGTCAAAACAGGAAGGGAGCAGCCTGACCTGAAAAGATTTCACCATTTCCAGCTACATCCCATAACCACAGCTTATATATCATAAAAGATTGAGAATTTTTAATAACATTAATTCCTTCCTAACACGTAGTAGCAAGATACACATTCCAACACTGTAGGAGGAAGAAAGGAAAGGGCTGCAGGTCCTCCAGACAGGTCTTGTCTGAAGGTGCAAGAAATGCAAAATATTGCTTAAAGAGAGAAGGATGTTTACAGTAAAGCAGGAAACATTTTCCTGCTCCTCTGCATAGGAAAGATCTTCTGTGTACAAGATGAGTAGCTCCTCTGCCTGAGCTCTTTCACAGGCTTGTGCAGCAGGAGAAAGCTAAATCCCAGTGAAAGAAGGAGAGCATTTCACATCCAGTGACCAAAGACCCAGTCAGAATGTTAGGTCTTTTAACAGCCATTACAGACATGCAGATGGACACGGCACGGGCAACTTCATCTGATTTTCCCCACCAAGAACCAAGACTGGATCTCAGGGAGTTGACGAGAGCCTTTGAGCCCTGTCCTGGATCATCTCGAGTCCAGAGGACAGTCAAGCCACCCTGGAGCAAAAGCTTCTCTGACCAAACCTTTCCCTGTCACATCCCCAGGAAATGGCTGGGGGTTCTGCAGTTCAACAGCCACCATGACACAGACTAGCAGTCATGATGTAGATCCAACTGCAGCCTCATTTGAGACACTTAAATTAATTTAGCCTTGCTGAAGAATCCCCACCAGGATGTAACCCAGGTTTTGCTTGCCAAGGTGCTTGGGACCATAAGTGGCAGGGAGGCTGGTGATGGGCTGAAGCTCCAGGGAAGCCCTCTCTGCAGGATGTCTGGCACCTGCTTTCCTTCAAAAGCTTCTGTCTGCAAAGCCTTCTCATCTGGACAGACTGCCAGAACAGGCCTTTTCTATCAGATCTGTCCTGGAATTGAAGAATGTGTTGTCTGAATCCCATAACGTGCCTTTCATCTCTACCCAGAGCCTCCAGGCACCAGAGCACCTCAATCAGACCAGCTACTGCAGCACATCTCCTTGGACCAGGAAAAATTAAAGCAGTCAGGACTCAACACCTCCCTTCCTTTCATTTTCTCCTCTGATTAGACTCCTTGGGGAAGGCACACAGCAATCCTTCAGATTCAGAGTGCTCCTGCTTTGCTAACCCTTTTGATTTGAAAAGAACAGGGACTTCTCAGGAGCAAACAGGTTGGACAGGAGAAAAGTGGGTCTCCTGCTTACTGGGCCAATGACGGTGGGGAATGACACTCTAAGGTGGTGAGACACTGGAACAGGTTGCCCAGGCTGGTTGTGGATGCTCCATCCCTGAAGGTGTTCAAGGCCAGGTTGGATGGGGCCTTGTGCAACCTGGTCTAGTGGGAGGTGTCCCTGTCATGGTAGGGGGCTTGGAACTAGATGATCTCTACCCAAACCATCCCATGATTCTATGAAGATGCTACTTCCTGCCCTTCTCAACTCAATCAATGTGTCCAGGCATTGAAATCCCCTTTTCACATGGGAAGCTCAGAAAAAAGCAGATGTTTCTTTTCTGCTCATAGAAGAGAAAAATCCCACAGCATTGCTGCAAGGCAGATGTCTCCCTTCACTGCCATAAACCCACCAGGGCTGCACCGCTGGCCTCGGCTACAACTCCATTGCTCAATTCTGTGGTTTGTGGTATTAAGGGATAGCAAATTACTGAGTTAAAGCCAGCCAGTTCTGTGTCCAAGTGCATTCTCATCCAAAATCTGCAAGGATTCACTGCTGTCATCACACTCCTTTCTGGCACCAACTTGTTGCTGCACTTGGATCACCCCTGGGGCTCCCAGCCTGCAGGATGAGGAGCTGAAAGCTGCTCAGAGCAGCAAAAGCCAGGGGAGGAGAAATAAAGGGGTGCTGGAGAGGCTACCAACCAAAGCCAGGCCAAAGTACAAAGCTGATGCAAAGCTCTTGCCTCTAAGCAACAGCAGCAGTGCACTGAGACATGAAGCAGGATGACTTCTGATGGGTTTCCAGAAGAAACACCTGTTTTCCCAGGAAGAGATAACCATCAGCCCCTTCAGGTCTGCCTGCTACTGATCCGGAAGCTACAAGAGACAAGTGAACTGGTAGTGCAAGATAATTCCAATATGATGGTCGCAAGGGAACGTAGCCAGACCTATCTCTGAGCCTTCAAAAGGGGGAAAAGCCCCCAAGACAGGGCTGCTTGGGCAGATTTCAGGCTCCCTACCCCATAGCTCACTCTTCAGTGAAACCTGTGGCCAGTTCCTGCTCTGTTCCCTCCTGAGCACCCTCAGGTCAAAGAACAAGAGACACCAAGTGAACACAACATTGCTCCCAACAAGGGAACGTGACCTTTGCTCACATCCATGTTTCTTCATCGGGATGTTAGCGTATTGGATTTAGGACCAGCTGTAATCTCTAACTCAAGCAAACTCTATTCTGAGTCTATTATTACCTGTGCTAGAGAAAACAGGCAGTAAAAGTTTAGACAGCTTGGATGTCACTATTGACTGGACCAATAAAGTCATAATTGCTTAAAGGATAATGAGTGCTGCTTTCCAGGGAAGTCGCTTCTGCACCTTTCACTTCTGGAGCCATTTGCTGACACCAAGTTGACTAGAAGCACAAAAAACTCCTGTAAACTGCAACACACCCTGATGAATTTCCTGCCCGACTGCCTCAACACACAGCCAGATTTGCCACAAGCAGTTAGCAGCCTCCCCGAGGAGCCTGCTCTCCCAGTTGGCTCATTCAGCAGCCTCCAGTTCCTCTTCAAGCAAGAAGTCAGTCTCCTGCCAGGTCTCCATGAGGGCTGGTTAGCCCTGACCCCTTCAGAGAGACAGAGGCTCCAGCCCTGTACATACAAACACCTCCAGCACCTTGGCAGCTGCTGAAAGGCTCTGTTCAGCTCCAGCCTCTCCTTCCAGCACAGGGTGAAAAAAGATTTCAGGCTTAAGAAACTCCATTTCCTCCTGGTTGAGGTTTCATGGCAGCAGGTCAAACCCTCACAAATAAGGGAAGAAAAGAGATATTTCTCCACAGATCCAGACACCAGAAAAGAGAGTGAAACAAAGAATGGTTCCAAATCACTGTTTCCTGCTCCCTTCTAAAAGTCTTGTGCAGGATGCTTCTCCCCATCCTTCTTGTATATGCTGGACTCCAAGAAATCCTCCACTGCTCTCTACAACGTGTCTGCAGGACCTCCAGCTTCTCAGCCACCTTCCTTCTCAAAGGCAGGTGAACTCTGGGCACCTCCTCTTCCCAACATCCTTCCAGCTAAAGAAGCAATGCTACTTGCAGGGAAATTGTGGGACAATTTTGAGGTCTTTCTCACTTTAAAAAGGCCTTACATACATCCCTGTCCCTCATTTCCTCACCCCTCAAGACTTTCCCAACCTGCTGTGGGTGACAGGAGGACTGAGCTAGCAACATGCCAGACCTGGCAACTTTACCTGTCAAACCAGGTTTTGAAAACAGGACATCACAGCCCCACCTCTCTGCACACTAACATTTAACTCAGCTATCACACGTGAAGCTGGGAAGGGGCAAAGAAGCAGAGGCTGCACATCTGCCAAGCACTGGCTGTCCAGATCCAGTGTGGATTGCTGCTACCACCCAGCATCTTGCATATCTCCCCAGCTTTCTGAGCCTTTTGGCATGGCCACACGATGCAAGACTTTGGATACTGATGTTCTCCATATGCCCACATTACCAACTTCCTCTGCCACCATGCATGTAATGTAACCAGACACGGAGAAGCTATCCCATGATCAATATTGAGTCTCCATGGCTCATGCAACCATTGGCCAAAAAGCAGAAGCCCTACTGGTATCATGCCATGGATTTCTGTACATACCCCTAGACAATATGGGTAGCTACTGTCCATCAGGCACCCTAGTTGGTGCAAGGACCCATGAAAAGTCCATTAACTGACTAGAGACAAATTACTTAAAAGATACTTTTGCATTGAAATAAAATATTCTTCAGAAAAAGGTCCAGGTGCTTTGTATCTGAGATGAGTCTCATATCAGCAGCACTCTAATTTCCATGGAATGAGTAAGGCATTCACCAGGTCTTCTGCTGAAGTGATTTCAGATGTATACAGAGAGTGACCATCCCATGCAAAACATATAAAGATGTCACCAGCTAGGTCCCACAGTGGTAGACAGCCCGAATGCCAGAAGGCAGGTCCCCCTTAGGCAGCTGGCCCCCTATGCCTCCCCAACAGACCATGCTTACCCTCAGCTCCTGGAGGTAGCACTGTACAGGGTCATAATCCACCACAGGAAAGAGGATCTTCATGGCACTGCTGTTCTTCACCACACCTCGGTAAAACGACTTCAGTGGCCGGTCCACGGCCTCCAGATGGCGAGGAATCTGGTTTGGGTTCAGGTGGATCAGGACATCATAGGAGTCCAAAGGAGGGCGGAAGACCATCTGCAGGGAAAAAAGACCAGTGCTGCTCAATATAGGGACAAAAGTGAGCAGGAGAAACAGGAGGTTTCACAAGTCATTGCTTCCATTTTACTCCCTTCTCCTTAGAAAGCCAAAGCCAAAATTTTTGAGAGATTAACGTCAGAAGTTTGCCAAAACATTGCACTTGTTTTGCTGAGGCAGAATCATAGGGTCAATTTGCTATTCAGGAAAGCTGCATTTTTGAGGAAACTGTAGCACCCGATTTGGTGGGAACAAAGTCAATAAGACATTTTGGGTTTGCTTGTGGCCAGCCATGGTGTGCAGGTCTCCACAGTGACCATGGTCTTTAGCATTTGAGAGTTACCCAGGTGCCAAAGCTTGGAGGAGAGGTCAGCCAGGGCTGCTGACCCAAGCTGGCCAACACAAGTATTCCAGACCATAAACATTACACTCCCTAGCAATTAGAAAGTTTACTGGGGATGGTCTCTTCTCCCACATGTTCACCATCCCTGGAGGGTCTCACCTCCTCTGGCTACTCTCCTGTGTGCTGTGACCATCACATTTTCACTGGAGCTGTGGTGCTTGCAATGTTTGACATCCAGCATTCACTGCTGGGAGTGTGCAGCTCACAGCCACTACACCAGCTGAGTATAACTTTGTGTACTTAATATTAGTATGAGTATTAGGTTTTTCAATTCTTATATCATTAAATCTGTTTCCATTTCAAACCATGGGTCTCCTTTCCTTTTCCCAATGCGCCTTCCCAGGTGGTGGTAATGGATCATTGGATGATAGAACAACTGGTTAAACAAACATTCACAGGAAAATCATGGATGGATCTCTAGCCCATACTGGCCACCTCATTCCCTTTGGGCTGAGACACATCCCTGTTCTAGCCCAGGCTCTGCTTATGTCAGAAGAATGAGACCTTCACACTCCCACATCCCATGCAAGTGCTCTGGCCTCTGTCAAGAGCAAAGTGGTTACCCCATGGCCATCTCCTGGCGGAGAGGCTAAATGTTCTCTGGACCACCAAAGTGCACCAAGTGAGCTACCCACATCAGTTGTCTAGACAGAAGGACTACATCCTCTACTTTACTGGTTTCCCAGTTCAGCAGAAAAATCTGACTGTTGTTCCCAAGGCTCAGGGACAGTGCCTTGCTCAGGGAGAACAGCTTCCCAAAGGGCCAAGGTGGTCTTCTCCAGCCCTGACCACAGACTCCAGGAAGCCCACCTGAGTGCATGACAGTGGGGTGGGCAGCCAAGAGAAGGGCAGATGGTGAGCTGAGACAGGCAACCATGCTGTGTGTGCCAGAGCCTCAGAACAAAGAGAGGAGTCAAGAAGCTAACAGGAGCTGAAAGACACCCAGAGAACACGAGAAGCAGTGTAATAACAGAATGGTCCTGTCTGTCCAACAGAAGTTGCCCTAGAGGGCATCTGCATCTTCCATCAAGCAGACAGAGGGTGAGAGCAAGTCCTGTTAATGGAGGGGAGCAATCCCCGAAACATAAATATTTGCACAGACAGGATCTGGCACTGTGGATGAAGCTGCATTAAAATGGAAAAAACTTAAAACTATGTGTACATTTTCATGGAATAAATGATGCAGGGACATGAACAGAGGCATGGGACACAACTCAACTTGTCACTGGCAGAAAATCCATGGCTCAGACCTGGTTTACAGCCAGGTTGTGGAGAGGACACATGAAAACCATCAGTGACCAGCACTGAGTCCCAGCTCTGGTCCTCATAGCCCTCCTCTCCCATCCAGTGGACCAAGTCTATGGCTTATTGTACCTTCCCTAGGAGCAAAGAAACACAGCTCACAAACCCACGTCTGCATCTGCATGACAGCGGGCATGTCCTCAAGTGACCTAAATGCAAAGACAAAGAAAATATTTGAAGCACCTTCTTAAATACATGGGAAAAGGAAGCAACTCCAAGTTGCACTGGAAAGGCTTTTCTGGCCTCTTCGCTTACAAATAGATTAGCAGCCCTGGAAACTGTCCCATGTTTATTCCTAAGGAATGTCACAAGCCTGGGAGGACTCTGGTATAGACCAAAGGGACACCATGGGTATGGGAAAGGTTCCACTGCAATGGCCAAGAGGAGGGTAGAGAGAAGGAAGACCAAGGAGGCGGAGTCGAGAGGCTGGGAGGATGCAGTGGACAGGCAATGGCTTGCCTCAGGGACTAACCACCCCCAGCTCACGCTGTACCTCTTGAATTTTGGTCTTGGGTCTGCACTGTGATTGTGGCACAGGAGGCATGTCCCACACGTACAGCATCTCATCCCTTCACAGCCCTGTAACACACACTGCTACCACAGTTCTGTGCTGCATCTGAAGAAGTGTGGCCAGCAGATCAAGAGAGGTGATTTTGCCCCTCTACTCTGTTCTGGTGAGACCTCACCTGGAGCACTGCGTCCAGTTCTGGAGCCCTCAGCACAAGAAGGATGTGGACATACTGGAGCGTGTCCAGAGGAGGGCCACCAAAATGATCAGGGGAATGGAGCACCTCTCCTGTGAAGACAGGCTGAGAGAGTTGGGACTGTTCACCCTGGAGAAGAGAAGGCTCTGGGGGGACCTTATAGTGACCTTCAGTACCTGAAGGGGGCCTACATGAAGGCAGAGGAAGGTCTATTCAAAAGGGTTTGTAATGACAGGACCAGGAAAGGAGAGATTTAGGCTGGATATTAGAAAAAAGTTCTTTAATCTGAGGGTGATAAATCACTGGAATGGGCTGGCCAGAGAGGTGGTGGAGGCCCCATCCCTGGAGTCATTCAAGGTCAGGCTTGATGAGGCTCTGAGCAGCCTGACCTAGGTAGAAATGTCCCCGCTTGTGTAGGGAGGTTGGACTAGATGACCCTTGGAGGTCTCTTCCAGCCTAAAACATTCTATGATTCACATACTGCTACCTGTAACACATACTGCTACCACATCAGGCAGATCTCACCCCAGTAATACTTCCAGAGCAAAATGAGGCAGAACTGAAAGCAACATCAGTAAGTCCTTTTTATATTGCCTAGGCAGGAAAAAAATCCACTATAAGCAGCCTTGGGTTTTTTTCTAGTGCAAATCTGTCATATCTAACCACTGTTTGGCTTTTTGAGTCTTCTGTTTCAACTGCCTAGGTCACTACTTGGTACACCAACAAGCTCCCTTCCAAAACACACAAATCTTCCTTCAAAGGACAAATAAATGTGTCCTGGCTTTCCAAGATCTATTTCAGTAATGGATGTTTTAACTTAAACAATAAAATCACAGAGAAAATTTAAAAAGTTAAACTATATGTGGCCTTGCTCCTCCACTCAAACCAAAATAACATCCTCCTGAAGTGCCCATGAGCATCCTACCAAAACTTCCACCACCCCTGGCCTTGGATAGACTCACGCACAGCTACACCAAGACAGAGTATACCAGAGGACCCACTTGGCTCCAGCCATGGACACATGATCCACTCAGCACAGGAACACTGTGAGTTTGCTCACACCCCAAGAAAACCAGAGAATACAAAATAAATTTGTCCTAGTCAATTATGTGGAGCTGGGTCCCCTAGAAGCAGGGTAGCAGAGCAGGGCACCAGTCCCCATGCTCCCATCCTTGCTGCTCTTCATCCCAGGGCAACCACACATGGCCAGAGCCTGAATCCTACTAACACATCACAGTGATCACCACCAAAGACCAGTGTGCTTTGCCAGAGCCTGAAGCCCCTTGTGCTGGTGCCCCAGGGGGTTACCTTCACATCCTGGCTCTTGAGTGGGTCCATGAGCTGTTCCTCCAGGGTTCGGAGAGACTCTGAGGCCAGCACAAGAAGGCGTTGCAGCATCTGGGGAGGAAAGAAAGCCAGAGGGTGAAACTCAGCAGGGATGCCACTTACCCACTGGGCTGCTGAAGCTCATTCCAGCAGTGGGAGCAGGGAACAACCCCAGGCCAGCAGCCACCATGGGCAAGGACAGATGACCCAGCTCACCTGTGCTGAGGGTCGCTCTTGGGTCCACATGGAGCTCCACTGGTCTTTGGGGGTGGCAATGAACATGACAGGGAGGCGAGAGCGAGCAGCCACAAATTTGTTCTTGATCTCTGTGCAGTCAGTGTCTGGAGAGAGAAAGCAGACAAGTGAGATGTTCTGCCATGGCCTTCTGGCCTCCTCACCCATGTACTGCAGCCCAGAAAAGGGCAATACAACAGGTTTTATCCCCTCCCACCCTCTGATCCCGCAGTCCACATGCAACCAGAGCTCCATCACCTGGGGCTCGCTCTGCTCTTACACTTCCCTCGGCATCCGCCTGCAGGAAGCTTTGGAGACAGGATGCAGGGCTAGATGGACCTTTGCTCTAAACCCACCCAGACAGGCCTAGACATGGCAGGCACTGGGACAGACGTGGGCTGGGAACTCACATAACCATAAGCTAACAGCAGAGTTTGTACCCAAAGAGTTTTTTCGCTTCCTCCCCCAGAGGGAGATGATCAACAGACAAAACACAAGAAGAGGGCAAGACCACAGGATGTGCCAACATGTTCTTTTGGAAACCACAGACCTTTACCAAGAAGTTCCCAAGATTCAGAAGGTAACAAAATCTGGAGGACTGCAACCCTTTTCCCTTGCAGGTTTTGCAGTCGGGGACTAGCAGATCATCACCATGACCTGAGTGACTCAGTGGGGCTCTCAAAGCAGGCATGTGGCAGGAGGCTTTGAAGTTTCCTGTTCAAGAGCCCAACTTAACAATCAAAGATTTGGCTCCCAAGAGCCAGGGCAAAGCCTCAAGCAAAAATGCTGGCTATGAAGGAGCAGAGGGCTTCAAAGACACCACCACATCCAACACCATCCAAGCTTGTCACAGATTTCAGCAAGACCAGAAGCAGCAGAACATCATCCCTGAGATCCAACTCTTCAAAGGAGGGCAGAGGGGGATAAAAAACCCCACACAAACAAGCACATCCTGAAGCCAAGTTAAGCGTGGCAGGACAAAAGTAAGCAAATGGAAAATCTTCTTGCCCCTGGCAGAAGCTGTGACACTTCCATGTATCCAAGACCCCTGGAGATAGGCACTGACCCTCTGAGGGCCAAGGGCTCAAGACCCTCAAGCCGCAGCTCTCCTGCATGCTGCCTGCTCACCTGTGAGACCAGCGTTCAGGTTGACAATCAGAGGGTTGTTTTTCCAGTCGAAGGTTGCCAGCAAGCCAAGGAAGCGCAGGAACCCCACCTGGGGAGAGCTGCAGGCAAGGCAAAACAGTTCAACACTGGCATTTGCTACCCTGGCACCAAGAGCAGTTGGGGTGACTTAGTGATGCCCAGCCCACATGCAGCCCAAGAAGGGCTGTCTGTGGTGGGAAAGTGAAGTGCAGGACAAGCATGAGACACTTCCCCTTCTCTGAATCCTCAGTGAAAGTCTCTCTTCCTTGTTCCCCCTCCCACAAGTTAAAAAAAACAGCATAAAATGAAACATTGCTCCTGGGCATCCCATCTCCTGATGCTCTCCCAACCCGGATTCCAGGGCTTGGAGCAAACAGGAGGTGGGGAGAGGGCTGATCCCATCATGGTGCAGCTCTGAACAACACTGGCCAAGTTCCCACCGTGCCTCCTCCCCTGCAGCACAACATGTGTGCAGAGCCAGACAGCTGGGAAGATGGGGCACCTGCTAGCAGGGTATTTTTGGAGACAGGAAAGCATTCTAGGCATTAAGCTGTTACTCCTGCTACTTTGGGAAAGGAAACTGGACCCCAACTGCAGGGCAGAATGACCTTTTGGCTCCACGTGGAGCAACCCCATTTCATTTCAGTGGGCCACATCCCATCCACATGCCAGGGGAGAGCAATCAAACCAGCCCCACAGGGTTATTCACCAACATGGTACTCCATTCAGCTTTCAGTGGCAAACTTCTCATCCTTCCCTTTGAAGTCCCCTCCAGGAGGAATGGAGGGCTGTAGCCACCAGCACCATTCCTCCCAGGGAACCCAGTAGCCCAGCATGCTGGTAGACACAACAGAGCCCTCATTCCTGCTTCTCCCAGCCACCACTCCTAGGACAAGGGGCCCCACCAGTCCTCAAGAAGGCATAAGACAACCCACAGTTGTGCCACCAGCGCCTAGAGGCCACAAAGATACTTGCTCCCATCCCTATCTGCTTCATCTCTTTCTCTGCAGCACACAAGGTAGGTAGTGAAGCCACAGCCCCAGGCACGTCCATCTCCTCTGGCCAGACACTCCCAACAGGGCTTGGGATGGCATTCTGGTGACAAAGGGGCCTCACGCTCCTTGCTGTGCACCCTCTCAGCATCTCCTGCTCTAGCAGCATCCCATCCCTGGTAAGAAAAAAACCACTAAATCCCCATTGGTTCAGCCTGGACTTCCCATCCTCACCTGGGTGGCAGGAAGGGGGCTGGATGGAGGAAGAGAAATGCCACAAGGAGGTCCACACACTCCTCAGAGATGCTGTCGCTCAGGAGCTGGGCGCTGATCCAGCGCTTGGCCAGCCGGCAAGTGCTGCCAAAGACAGGGTGCTGCTGCTGGAGCCTGTGAGGGAGACAAGCCACTGCTCAACCACACATCCCAGGACCCGAAATGGCCTTATGGCCTTCGGTAAGAGAGAAGAAAGGGACAAAAATCTGCCAGGAACATGTGCACAGCATCACAACACAGGGAACCCTCTGCAGGTGTTGAGATTTCGGGACAACAAAGAGGAAATGCTGCCGCAAGCTCCTCTCTAACCATACTGCTCTTTGGTACTTGTCTCCCCATACCAGTGACCTCAACTGGTGCTGCCCCCACCCACATTTGTCCCTCCTGCAGAGCTTCTCAAAGTGTCCTGAAGGGCCACTTCCCTCCTCTCCCCACCATCACCTCCCAACATCCAAGGGTACCTCCACACTGGCTTCCAACCACATACTGCATTCTGACCCCCCAGGCACCCCCACGTCACCTACCCATGCAGGGAGCTGGTTAGATAGGGCAGATGCAACGTCTCCAGCTCCAGCTGCCGAGACTCCTCTGTGTCCTGGTACTTCAGCATCCCTTCTGGGGTGACCACTTCCTTCAGGATCAGCGGCTCACGATGGTAGGCTACTTGAAGACGGAAAACGTAGCCATCCTGAGATGGGAGCAGAAGGTGAAATCAGGCTTGGTGGTAACACAAACAGGCTGGTGGCTACGCTACACCTCAGGGATGCAACAGTAGCATCTTGGCATCAGTGTAGTCTCACCATGCTCTTTACTAGGCCTACCATCCAAAATCTGGTCTTGTGCTGCAGGACCGTTGTGACAGTTCCCTGCCTGCGCTCTCAGTAACAAGTCAGGTCTGGAGAAGGTCCCTGTTGCCACCCTACCTTGTACACATCAGTGTGGGTGACTGCAGGTCTGCAAACCATCTGGTGCTGCTCCTGGAGGAGCTCAGCCAGCTGGAGGTGGAAAGCTGCCTTGATGCGCTTGATGGCTTCTTTGTCCTGTGGCCACTGGCCACTGCCTTCCATGTGGCAGACGACTGGGGACAAAGGGACAAGAGAAGGCCAGTGAGTCCCATGCAGAAATGAGGCGTTGGATGGGGGTGGCTGGGATTAGAGGTTACAGCAGGAGAGCAGGAGGGGCCAGGGCTCTTCTCCTGCCTGTAGCACACCAATGAAGAAGTAATGGAGCCAGCATTGCTCTGCTTCCCCCCAGTAAATCATCTCCCACTCACATCTCCCCCTACTTACTCTTCAAAGGGGCTATGTAAGCTGGGCAGGGCTTCTTCTCTGAGGGAAGCAGCAAGTTCTTGGTCCTGATTCGGGTATGGGAGGAATAAATCGGCTTCATGGGAATGGGAGGGAAGACCTGGGAGAGAACAGCCATCCAGGGACTGAGAACAGGGAGCAGAAAACCTGGGACATCATGTATCCCCTCATCCTAAACCTCCCACCCCAGCAAAGCCCTCTGGAACAGAAGGCTCTGTCAACTTCTGCACAGCCAGCCCCAGGGATGGGACAGCAAGGAAGAGGCACCACGTTGTCCCAAAGGCTCCCAAGAGCCAAAAAGCAGAGAGGGACTTATTTTCTCTGTCCCCCCTCACCCCAGGGGGGACCCACAGGCCCAGGGTGTGCCCAGGGACACTCACGTCTGTGTACCGCAGGGCTGGATGCACACCCTGCACGGCCGTCACCGTCAGTGGCAGACCCTTCAGCTTCCACAGCTTGCGACTCAGGTCATCGTAGGAGCAGACAACGCTGACCATGGCCTCCTCGCCTGTCCCTGATGCCTGCAGACACACAGGGAACCTCTCCATCCACTTCTCCTGCTCCTGTGCAGGCACCCACCTCACCTCCCTCTTGGGCTGGCATTGAAGCCAAGCTCTGAGGAGCCAGGTCTGCCAGCCTTGGGAGCAGCTTCTGGTGAGGGCAGTCAGCCAAACAGGGAGGTAAGAGAGAGGGGGAAGCCAAGACCAAGACTGTCTGTGGCTCCTCAGCAGCTACAGGCATCCCAAAGGTTGTGTTTCAAGTGGCAAGTGAAGCGTTTTCCTGTGCAAGGCACCAAGGCAGCACCAAGAGCCATACTGCCAGCATCCTCCCTAGGAAGCACTGGGAGCACAGATCATATCCTGGCAAGGTGAAAGCTCTGCTGCTGCCTCCTCACCAGCTACCACGATGCCAACAGAGGTGACAGTTAACAGAAAACTGCACAGACTATGTCCTTAGCCAAGGCAGAGCTGCGAAGCATGGCAAAACCAAAGACAAAAACAATCCAGAGCATCACAGGAGCCCTCAGGAGGGCACAGAAGCACCACCAAAAGGAGAATTGCTGCTGCCCTTGCTGCTTCCATCTCCCCAAAACACAGCAAAGGAGCCTAAACAAGGAGAAGACATCACTGTCGGCAGATTGCTCAGATCAGATGCAGCTGGATTGCAACACATGCATCTGGCCAGCCTGGGCTTTATGGCAGAGCAGCAGCACCCTCTGCGGGGTGCACCACGAATGACAAACTCCTGTCCTATCCAGAGCTGGCTGTACTGTTCATCTTCCATCATCCCCTATATCCCTCCACTGCCACAGACTTCCCTGGCTGCCTGCCCACAAAGAGCTGGGGGAAGAGAGACAGACAGACATCCCCTGCCCACCATCCAGTGAGTTTCTCCTTCGTCCCTCAAGGACTGACAACAATCAAGACTCCTAAAAGTCCCTCAGGCTGCAGGAATGGGCATCCCCTTTCAGCAGGGGTTTAGGGGAGCAGGGGTTTACCAGCCCTGCTCACCAGGCTAGCTCACATGGACACGGTGCACATTGACCTCGCTGCCTCACCACACAACAGGCTGTACAAACTAGCATCTCACCCCAAATCTAACATGAGCCCTGCCCAGAGCACAACTGGTCCTGGCACAGAAGATTCTATCAGATTTGCTACCTTCTGCTTGTAAAAAGGGGAAAGGAAACAATTTCCTCCTCCATCCAACAGCCAGGTAAAAAGTTGATTTTACCAAAGACCAGCAAAGTGGTGCCAAAGTGCTCATGGCTCATCTCCACGCTTTAATTTCAGAAGCTGGAGAGCAGAAGTCGGGAGAGGGATGTTGCCCAGCCTCCAAGATGTACCTTTTCTGTCTCAAAGTGATCCGTGTCCAGGAGCTCCTGGACACACTTAGATGCAAAAAGAGTCTACAGAGAGTGGAAGCAGGGACAGGTGGCCTGGGAGGAATACAAAGAAATTGTCTGAGCATCCAGGGATCAGGTTAGAAAAGATAAAGCCCAGACAGAATTAGATATGGCCAAGGACATCAAGGGTAACAAGAAAAACTTCTTAAGGTATGTCAGTCATAAAAGGAAGGCTAGGGAAGATGTGGGCCCTCTCCAGAAGGAAACAGCAGACCTGGTCACAAGGGATATGGAGAAGGCCAAGGTATTCAATTACTTCTTTGCCTCAGTCTTCACTGGTAAAGGCTCCAGCCATGCCACACAAGTTGCAGAAGGCAAAGGCAGGAACGGGAAGAAGGAATATTCGCCCACTGTACGCGAAGATCAGGTTAGAGACCATTTAAAGAACCTGAAGGTGTACAAGGCCATGGGACCTGATGAGATCCATCCACAGGTCCTGAGAGAACTGGTGGATGAAGCTGCTAAACCACCTTCCATCATATTTGAAAAGTCATGGCAATCTGGTGAAGTTCCCACTGACTGGGAAAGGGGACACATCACTGCCATTTTCAAAAAGGGAAAAAAGGAAGACCCAGGCAGCTACAGGCCAGCCAGTCTTACCTCTGTATCCAGCAAGATCATGGAGCAGATCCTCCTGTAGGCTCTGCTAAGGCACATGGAAAATGAAGAGGTGACTGGTGTCGACCAACATGGCCTCACCAAGGGTAAATCGAGCCTGCTGAATTTAGTGGCCTTTTACAATGGAGTTACAGCATTGGTGGATAAAGGAAGAGCAACCAACGTCATCTACCTGGACCTGTGCAAAATGTTCAACACTATCTCACATGGCATCCTGGTCTCTAAATTGGAGACATGGATTTGATGGATGGACTACTCAGTGGGTAAGTAATTGCCTGGATGGCCGCACTCAACAGAGTTATAGGTTGGGTATGAATTGAGAGCAGCCCTGAGGGAGAAAGACTTGGGCGTGCTGGATGATTAAAAGCTCAACATGCTTTGAGATATGGTCTAGGGGTCAAGAAGATGCTGGACAAAGGTTGGACTTGATGATCCTAGAGGTCTTTTCCAACCTAAGTGATTCTATGAGCCAGCAATGTGCAGGTGCAGCCCAGAAAGCCCCAACCATGTCCTGGGCTGCATCAAAAGAAGTGTGGAGAGCAGATTGAGAGAGATGATTCTGCCCTTCCACTCTCCTGAGACTCCACCTTGAGGCCCATGTCCAGCTCCAGAGCTCCCAACACAAGAATGACACGGACCTGTTGGAGTGGGTCCAGAGGAGGGCCACAAAGATGATCAGAGGGCTGGAACGCCTCTGCTATGAAGACAGGCTGAGAGAGCTGGGGTTGTTCAACCTGGAGAAGAGAAGCCTCTGGGGAGACCTTATTGCAGCCTTCCAGTACCTGAAGGGGACTTACAAGAAAGCTAGGGAGGACTTTTTACAAGGGCTTGTAGTGATAGGACATGGGGTAATGGGTTCACACTGGAAGAGGGTAGATTTAGATTAGATGTATGAAAGAAGTTCTTCACTGTGAGGGTGCTGAGTCACTGGAACAGGTTGTCCAGAGAAGTTGTGGATGCTCCATCACTGGCTGTGTTCAAGACCAGGCTGGATGGGGCTTTGAGCAACATGTTCTAGCGGGAGGTGTCCCTGCCCATGGCAGGCGGAGTTGGAACCAGATCATCTTTAAGGTCCCTTCCAACCCAAACTGTTCTGTGATGTTTCTTTGTTCAGCTGCACAATAAGCTGGGGCACTAAATAGGGCTTGCTGGGCATGATTGAGCACTTTGCGTCATGACAGGAAAGATCCTTCTCCTGGGTTTTGCAGCTCAATCTATGTGATGAAGGCACTGAAGTGTCTGGCCCATGTCCTGAAGGATGCAGGACCTAAACCATGCAGTTGGAAGAGCACAGTGGGACAGTGATATAGCATCAAATGACATGGACATAGGGGACACAAGCAGAGAGAGGAGACCAGTGGGATGCTTGCACAGGAAAATGGGGTGTGGGGTGCTGTCAGAGCAAGACAACTTCAGCAGCTATGCCCTGGTTGGTGTGAAAGCCGTGGCAGATTGAAGAACACTGTGCTGCACATCAAAGCACATTCAGGCAGGAATTTTCCTTATGCTCACTACCTTCTCTTGGGAACCACTCACCTGCCTCAAGGCCACCAAACTAAAATGACCTCCTTGTAGCCCTCCCCATACCGCCCTTCCTTGAGAAACCCACAGCCCCACTGGAGGAGCAACCATACCTCTTTCCCAGTTCTGATCAGAGACTCCAGCAGGGCTCCCATGTAGCAGATGGAGGATTCAGGAATGTCTGCGTGGCTACGTGGAAGAAAATAGAACATTAGAGCTATGACACACCAACCCACCCATCCTGACACAGTATGCTGTGCCAACAGGCAGGGGTCAGTCCAAGGACGAGAAACCCCTCCATACAGGAAGGTGATGGTGATAACACCAATCTCTGCTGGTTCCTCCCATGCCCAAGTTGTCCACCCAAAGCAGCCCAGCAACTCGTGCAGCTTCACAGGATTCAAAGCCAAAGTTGTCAACATGCAGCCTTTCCTCACAAGACCCTTCCTCAAGTTGGGAAAAAGAAGCCCAGTCAACCTCTTTGTTCTGTGCAAGAGAGTCTTGGTTTTGGCAGAAAGTATAAACCACTATGGGGAGGCTTTTCAATGATGGAGGGAGACCCAACCTTGTGAACCACTACAGGATCTCAGAGAACTTCATGAAGTGTCCTGCAAGGTCCAGTCAGCTTCTCTTACAGCTCTGACAATTGAGTGTCCCAACATCCCATGTGCATGTAAAGGCAGGACCACGCTGCCTCCTTGCCCTTTAGCATTAGCATCAGCAGAAACTACAGCACCATCTGTTTGCCCTCCCCACCTTCTCCTGGGAAGCAGCTTGCACCACCAGGACCACAACTGAAGTGACTTCCAGATTTCACAAAGCTGAAACAACCCACAACATCCCTCAAAGTGCGAAGCTGACAATGGGGTTACCAAGGACGTGGCACACGCCAGGAGAGCAGCAGTGACCTCCCTAGAGCTGCAGCTCCCCCAGTCTCAGCTGCTGCTCAACATGACTTACAGCTTCAGCAGGTGCTTGACAATCTGCTCAGGAATGAGGCGTTTCTGGCAGGCAGTGCTGGCCTCCCACACCACTGCCTCACAAATGCTGCCATCCTGGAACCGCCGCAGCTCCGATTTCTCCCCCCAGAAGGTCCGGAAGTCCTGGGCCTGCAGAGGGACATTGGCCAAGCCAGGCCAGGGACACGGGTCACTGCTGTGGCCAGTCAAACCACTCCCATGGCTGTCAGCCAGCACTGCAGCCATCTGCAACCAGAGCATGGCGCCAGCTCTACCCTACTTGGCACAAGCAGGGCTCCTCTCACCTCAGGGTGGTCGGCCTGTGGTCCCCTCTCCAGCGTGCTGGCAGCAAACTCAGGGACAAACAGGAGCCCAAATGCCAGGGGTCCAACATCCTTGTGTTTTGGGGGCTCAGCATCAATTGGCCACTGTGGGAAAATGGGAAACATGAAGCATAAGGACAGATTGAGGTTGGTGGAGCAGCAGCTGCTGGAGTATTGGGCTAACAGATGAACTTCCTACTCTGTGCTCTTGGGTGTCTGAATGAGCAGACAGGGAAAGCCTCATTTAATAGGTCTCCCTGGTGAAAAAAAGAAACCATTTCCTTCATCCTGTACCATTACTGGGCCAATAATTCTGCTCAGTCCAAGCCTCCCAGCTGCACCCCACATCCCAGTGCAGGGCCTCAGGTCCCGTATTCCCCATAAAGGGGACAGGCCTGTCTCCTCCCCTAGTGAGCAAAGACCCCCTCCCCGTGCCCAGCAGTGCCACGAGGGACACAGGAGACCCCACAGACTGCAAAGGATGGAGCATCATGGCCAAGCTGCATTACCTCAGGGATCTGGGGCAAGGAGTGAGCCACCAGCAGTGCCCTCCCAGCCAACCCACGGGACAGCAGCGAGACAATGAAGGGAAGGGCTGCGGCCACATAGTTCCCACCCCGATCCATCAGCTCGTTCAGCAACTGCATCTTCTTGCAGGCACCCTGCAGCTTGGAGACATGCTTCAGGCTGCAGGAGAAGGAGAGAAGCTGGTCACCCGCCTCTGCCACCAAATCCTTTCTGAGAGAGAGATAAGCTAGAGGGTGGATGAAGTGGCAAGCTGGAGGTCCTGGCCCAGGATGGGCGCCACAAGAAGAAACACTGCATTTTGGCATCTTGGTATGCACCACAGGAGATGCTGATCCTTGGGACAGTCATCATTCCCAAAGGTCAAAAAGCATTGTCCTCCTAGGAAGACTACCTAGACAGTAAAAGTGGAATAATCAAATGCAAGAGGCACTAGTCTCTATTTCAGAGCTAGCAGGGCCACCTCCCACCAAGCAGGTCCAAAGACACCCAAGTCTGAAGCCAGAAGCAGCCCACTCCTCTCTGAACAGGCTCTTCAGCATTACCCCACCAGCACGGAAGACTCACTGGAAGACATGGTCAAAGGCTTTGAGCATGGGCTTCGCAGTCATGAGCAGCACCTGAAAGCCATCCACCATCCGATCATCCAAAATCTCCATGGATTGCTTGGCTTCAAACTGGACCTGAGCAGGGAGATAAGACAGAGCAAGAGGATGAACTGGAGGGGGAAAGGAAAGCAAATCCCTCCAGCAGTGGTCACCAATGCTCCCCCAACAACCACAGCCAACCCAGATCTATGGTCACTGGCAAACCCTGGCCCCAGAGAGCCTCTGTCCTCAGTGTGAAGCCAAGTCACCAAGAGCTGTTGATGTTGGCCAGACAGTCCCTCCTTGATATACCTGCCATCAAGGTGGGTTTTTTTCTGCTCCAGGACAGTTATTCCTGATAAACAGCTGCTTGGCTTCACCCAAAGGTGCCCACAGAGAGGAAAACAACTCTCCTCCATCATTCAAGCAAGACAGGTAAGGCAGTAGAACATACAAGTCTTAAAATTCACTTCTAAGATTCACAGCTAGAAATGGATGTTAAAAGCTTGAAAATAACACTGAATGCCCTCTCCACATCCAACACACTCCTCTAAGACTTCTAACCACCCTCGGCCTGCCCCAGCTCACTCCTAAGGCAGTATCTCAAGATGCCATCACAACCTGTTCGGTACCTGGTGGTATTTGCTGGCAGTCATATCAGCACAGAGGTTCACCAACCCAGAGGGATCCACAAAGACCACTTCAAACGCCTGGTGGAAGTCATCCAGGGCAGGCTGGAAGTGAAAATACAGTTCTTAGTACCACAGCACAGACATCAGGGCACCACCACCACCTCATTGCCATCTGACATCCCTGTAACAGGCATGTCCCTGCCCAGGCAGCACAGCCAGACACAGGCACAAGACCCCACGGAAGGGGTGTCTTACCAGGGAGTCATCTGCATCCTTTGCCAGGCTGATCCCCATCACACTCAGGTCAGTGGTGGCTGTGGGTAGACAGGAAGGAACAAGTCTGGTCACCACCCACATCTGCCCACTGGTGACAGTGGTACAGCTACGTGCCAATACCACCATGGTCTCACAACATTAACAGTGCTACAAGGCAATGCTGGCCTCCACTTTGTGATGGGACCTACTCAGTCCTCTGCAAGCTGCTCCATCCAGCCCTGCTCTGCTGCCTCATCCCCTCCTGTCCATCCCACCCACAGGTTCTCAGCATCAGAGAGGGAAAAGCCACAATTCTCCCTTCACTCAACGTGTTCAGGATTCATGCAGAGACTCTGCTGACACCAACCTTTCCCTACACAGAGAGACACCTGGAAACTCACCCAGGAACTGCAGGGTGCTCCTCAGCACCTGGTACCCACTCATCATCTTGACAATCTTGCGTTTCATCAGCAGGTAGCCAACCACCATGGAGACCAAGAAGCCACTGAAGCACCCCAAGCCCTGTGAAAACAGAGGGTCAAGTCAACAAGAGCTCAACAAGGCACCACAGGCCTCAGAGACCACCCTACATGACTACTTCTGGCCTCTGTCATCACCAGCAAGGCAACCCACAAGTTCCAAGTCCACCAGGAAGACACTGAGGGAAAGCCAACAACGACCAGGAGTAATGGTTTTAAGCTAGGAAAGGATAGATTTAGATTGGATATTAGAAAAAAGTTCTTTAACACGAGGGTAATAGATCACTGAAATGGGCTGCCCAGAGAGGTGGTGGAGGCCCCATCCCTGGAGTCATTCAAGGTCAGGCTTGATCGGGCTCTGAGCAGCCTGACCTAGGTAGAGATGTCCTTACTTGTGTAGGGAGGTTGGACAAGATGACCTCTAGACGTCCCTTCCAGCCTGAAACATTCCATGATTCTATAATTCTATGAACAAGCAGAGATACAGATCCCCCCGGAAGGAAGGCAACACCTCAAAGTTCTGTGGGAAGTGGGATGAATTCCCCTCAAAAAAAAAAAAAACAAACCCAAAATCCAAACAAAAACCCACTACATCATTCCAAAGATCTCAAAGAATTACAACTGTTCAGCACAGAGAGACTCACTGCAACCCACAGGGTAGGATGGAGCTCCTTAAAAGAACACAGCTCAAATCCACAAGCCCACCACACCACCCACCAGAACCAAACCACCACTTTTCCTAGAAAGGGAGAGCACCTTAGCCAGGTGTCCCCTGGCACAGGACATACCTTGCTGAGCTGCCGCTGGTGCAGCCACACCTTGAGAAGAGCCAGGCCGTCCTTCATGCCTGGGAAGTCAGTGGCTGCACTCGACAAAAAGTGCAGGTGGGACACCAGCACTGTGTCACAGAGGATGGAGTTGTTGTAGTGCGGAGTTGAGGGCTCAGTGGCTCCTGTGCAGGAACACAACAGCGCATTGGACCCACCCACAGACCTCCGGCTCACCAAAAAGGGCTGCAGTGAACCCAGCTCCAGGCACTGGGGGCATTCTCTGGCTGAACAGCCCCAGGTCCTACCTTCTTTGGAGGTGCTCTGCTCCATGAACCAGGCTGTCCGGACGTTATTTTTGCTGGGGTAGAAGCGGCTGGGTTTGAAGAGACCCGGGGCAGGGCAGGCGTGGAGTCGGACAGTGACCATCTTCTCATCCTTGCCTGCAAGCACCGGGGGTAAATGTGCAGGAGGAAGAGATGTCAGAGAATAACCTGAGAAATAGCTCAGGGAAAGGAACAAGCTCCTTCCCAGCAAAGCTCAGCAGCAGTGGAAGTTATCTCAGAGCAGAGATCAACAACATTCCAGAGCCAACAATAACCCTGAGGTCACCTTGCTCATTTCCAAGTCCTATCTTCATCCCCACTGGCCAGTCTGGTACCCCAGCACCCTCCAGCCCACCCTGGCCTTGCCACACAACTGCCTGTCCCAGACCTGAACCCACGATTGCCTGGGGTCTGCAGAAACAAACAGCACTGAGCACCCCATGTCATCTCAAACACCCAGGCTGTGCACAGCTGCCTGGAGAAGGCAAGGGGATGGTGGGGAGCAAGGCTGGGGAGAGCGGGGAGGAAGAACCTAAATGATCCTAAGAACAGTGCTAGACACAGACATGATTTTGTAGGGTGTGCTTTACTCCCTGAAATACCTACAGGGTGGTCCAGCCTGCAAAGCCAGGGCTGAGGAGCCCAGCCAAGCTGCAGGATGAGAACTGGGAGGGGAAGAGACTTTGGAAGAGGAAGAGACCTTGAGGACTAAGCTTTGTGTGGAGGAAGAGGACAACAGGGAACATCAAAGCTCCAAAATTTATCACCAATTGTGACACCAGCCCCAGCCTGACCTCTTTCCAAAGGACCTGTTACGTGGTATGAGACCACCACCCTCCACCTAACACCAGTACCCACTCACACGCCCCACCAGAGCAAGGCTCAAGTGCTACCTTGAGGTCTCAGAAGCAGGATGGGTTTGAGGTGGTTGCTATTCATGTAGGCAAACTTCACACTGCCAAAGAGTTCCTCCTTGGAGAAGTGCTGGGCAATGTGGGCCAGATACAGAGCTCTCTTACGGTGGTAGCGCTGATTCAGGTTATCTTTGTCCTGGAAGATCTCCTGGGAAGAGAGGGACAGGGCAATCCCACCACGCCTGACCACAGAGCCCAGTTCAGCCCAGGGCACTACACCACACACTGAGCCCCTGACCCCACAGGCAGCCCTATCTCAGCTGCATGGCTGCAGTCCCAAGGAGCTCCAGGCTGGTCAGGAACAGTACCCCAGGCCACGCAGGAGCAGGCATGGCCAGACTCACCCGTGGCATGGTCACTGCCACATCCACATTGATCTCTGGCTTGATGCAGGTGCCCAGCAGGTAGCTGCCCACCACCTTCAGCTCAGTCGGGGGCACGAAGCGGAACCTCCCCTTGACGCTGAACGGCACCTGCAGGAATGGGACCTTCACGCCCTTGGGGAGCCAGGTCTGGTCAGTGAGCTGGGAACAGAAGGGACACCACAAACACTCTGAGCATCACCAGCAGCAGGTGTGCAGGGACCAAGAACCCTCTCCCCACACAGCTGCAGGTGCCTGCACCCAGGGTTTAAATACAGTGTCCCCCTCTCCTCTCCAAGATAAAGCAACATAGTATTTTTTCAGTCCCTAAGGGAGACATTCCATGAGGACCTCTGCTTGCATAGCAGCAGCAAAGCCCACTCCATACAGGGGTCTTGCCACCTCCTCCACCCCTCTGGAACATACTTCAGTTTCTGGGGTCTCTGGGATGGCACTCAGCAGGCTGTTAATCTCATGTAGGAAGGCATCAATCTTCTTCTTCTTCGTCTCCTTCAATGTCACCTCCTTCAAAAGCTCTTCAATCTGTAGGGGGAAAGGGGACCATCAAAGGCAGCTGCAACACTGGAACTGCTCCTGCCTGTTACCTTGTCCTCCAACAGCAACCACAGGCCTGGTGAAGAGGGCAGCAGGTGACCTGGGGAAGACATCCATGCCCCTCCACAAACCCTACCTGGAGCTGGCAGTGCAGTCAGCCCCTGGGCAGAAGGATAACACAGCTCCTGCCATCTCCTGTAAAGTGCTGGATAGCAACCAACTCCATCCCACCAGCTTCTGTGTGAGGTCCAGCCACATAAAACCCTGATGTGATTCAAACAGGCAGCTCTCAGAAAGGCTTTTTGTATGCCAAAGTGTCAGCTGGAGGAAACAACCCCGCAAATTCACACCAACAACCAGGCCAGAGATCCTGCCACCAACATCTGCAGGTAGTCAGAAGACCAAAGCTGCTCCTCACTAAAATCACCAACATTACAACCACCAGGAGCCATCTGGCTACCAGCCTGACCCACCCCTAACACAGAGAGGCTGCATTCCCAAGACATTAATTCCTCCTGTACCATCCAGAAGCCGGTCAAAGATAACTGCCGGGCACAGCTTGTGATGTTACCCCCTTAGCCCAGTAAGCAACACGTCACCACAACAAGGGATGCAATGGTTGCACTTCCACCATAAAGCAGTTATGTGCTGGAGAAGTTCAATTCTAATGGTGCAAGAGGCAGATTCTGGTACAGGATGGTAACAGGAATTACACTGGAAGTACAAGTAACGCTCTGAGTGCCTTGTCAAGCCTGTGCCTTCTCACAGATAATATGTGATATGACAGGAGGAAAAGGCCTCAAGCTTGCCAGGGGAGGTTTAGGTTGGATAATAGGGAAAATGTCTTCCCCAAAGGGCTGTCAAGCCCTGGCACAGGCTGTCCAAGGAAGTGATGGAGTCTCCATCCCTGGAGGGGTTTAAAAGCCATGTAGATGTGATGCTGAAGGACATGGTTCTGGGTTAGCCATTGGACTCGGTGATCTTAAAGATCTTTTCCAATCTAAACGACTCTATGATTTCACGACTCTGTCCCTGGCCGGTGCTTCCTGCAGAGAAGCGGCCACTGCATGGACTTGTTAGGTCAGGAGGGCCCTGCCAGTGGCCCGGGGTCTCTTTTCCAGGCGATTCCCGGAGAGCTCCAGGTCCGGGGTCCCGCTGCTCCCCCACCCCCCCGGCTCAGCCCCCAGAGGCGAGAACGGGCGGCCCCCGGGGATCTCCGCGGCTGACCTGCAGGCGCAGCAGGCTGGAGTGGAAGAGATCCTCCGTCTCCTTCAGCTGGCTCAGCTCCTCGCTGGTCGGCGGCCTGTAGAGCTCGGCGCGGCTCAGCTTCGCCGGCTGCAGGGCCCCGGACCCGGCCGGGGGGGGCCTCTTACCGCCCCGCGCCGCGCTGCCGCCGCCGCCGGCTGGGGGGGGCTCCTGCTCCCGCTCCTCTGCCTCCGCCGCCTCCGGAAAGCCCTGCAGGGAGAACACAACATGGCTCGACCCCGAGCCCTGCCGACCCCCGCCCGGGCCGGACCCGGAGCCCCCCCCCCGGCCGCCGCCGCCTCACCGCCATGGCCACCACTGCACGCGCGCCTGGGCCCTGTCACCACGTGCCGCACCACGCGTCCTGGCGGTCCGCGGGGCGCCACTCCTCATTGGCTGCGCCCTCCCAGCGCCGCGCTTCTATTGGCCGAGCGGCTACGCCCCGCCTCCCTCCCCGCCCACAGAGCCGGGCGTACTTGAGCGGGCCGAGGGGCGGTACGGCGTGTTTCTTCGCTTTACGGCACGTCGTGCTGGGAGCGGCGCGTTTTGCAGCGGTTGTAAGCGCTTGACGGCAGCGCGGCTGTGGGCAGTGGGGGGTTTCCCCGGGGCCCGGGTCACATCGCGGAGCTCGCGCCTGGGCTCGGCTCGGGCTCGTCCCTCTTGCCCTAAACCCCACAGACCTCTGGCTGGGCCCCTAGGCCGCCTGAGGCCTACCCCCTCCCATGGCTGGGACAGGGCCCAGAACTGCCTCCGGTGGCTGCCGTGGGCCAGGCAGGGCTGTAAGCCAAATTCGTGGCCTTTTACCCCAAACCTGCAGTTCTTGGGCAGGCCGCCTGGCCGCATGTGGGTGCCACAAGCCGGCTTTCCCTGCGGGGTGAACCGGGACTGGCGTTATGCACTGGCCAGGGCCTGCCTGTGGTGCCTCATGTGGACCCTGGCTAAGGAGCAGAGCCTTTTTAGCATTGTGTTCAAGACAAATCTTAAAATAGCTGCTGAGAGGGAAGGTGGAGTATATTGGGGTTTAATAAACATACCAGGCTCCAGTTTTCAGTCTAGGATGACTTTGTATTCTAGACATGGGGAAAACCTGGGGCTGTTTGGGTGTAGGGGTGAGTAGGTGGGTAAGCAGGGCACTGTCAGGGCTCAGAGCAGGTGGTGCTGGCTGTGCATAAACACACAGATAAGCTGCAGTTTGCATAATACATTCTGGCAAACAGCTGTACCGGGTCTAGAAAGTAATCCCTCTCTGCTTTTGAGCCTCGGGTGGCTCAGCAATAGAGCAGCATGTGCCTCCTGACATCAGGATTTTTGAACAGCCCCGAGTTACTTGCCTTTTTCGAGGCACCACAAAGACATATTGCTGTTTCCTGTACCCAGAAAAGAGCTTTATTTTCCAAAGCAGCCAGGCTGCAGGCAGCGCAGCCAGGCTGATCCTGGGTAGGGTGAGTGCGGAGCTGCCTGTGTGCCGCAGAGCCGGGCTCTGGTGCTTCATGATTAATCAGGATGGACATCCCCTACGTGACCTGCAGAGAGCAGAAGGCACCAGGAGCAGGGCTGGAGCAGCAGCCTGCATGTGGATTATGAGAGCAGGAGGAATATCCCCTTGATATTGCCTTTGCACAAGGAACTCCAAAATCCAGGCCCAACTGGATTTGGGTTGTCAGAGTATTTAAAAGTCCACCTCATGTGTGTCTGTGAACAGGAGGTCACAGATTTGGGACTCAAATGATTTTAGTTGTTTCCAGCTCTTTGACTTTTGCTTAACTGTTTAATTCACTTCTCCACACCCTGCCATGAAACTGGGATGTTGTGACTCCAGTGGGACTGTCCTTCTTTAGAAGGACTCTGCTCTGGGATGACATCCCAGCCTGGAGTCTGTCATCTCCACACTGTGACCAAATTCTTCTCCCTGAACCCTGGCCACCCTCAGTTCAGGTGTTTTTCCTACATTGTGGGAATGCTACAAGCAGGATCTCTGCAAGAGCAAATGTTTAGGCATGTTAAGACAGGAAAGAAGATCAGATATTCATCCTGAAGATAAAAAAAGGAGTTCAAAAAGCTCCCCTGAATTGTGCTGGGCTCTGTCCACAACACAGGACCCCTAAGCCAAATCATCTCACTGCTCCTGGGCTGTGCTCACAGGAAATATGAGCAGGTTTGGGGAAAACCAAGCAAGCGTGGGGGAAAAATAAGCAGGCTGGGTGTTGGAGGGGGAAAAAACCAAGCTGGGTGTTCAGTGGATGTTTGCAGCTGATATTCTGTCTGCCCTGCAGGTCTTTGCTGCATCTGGCTTGGGAAAGCAGAGCAGCACCATGTCTGCTGGTCCACAACATGAAGGAAAACCTGCTGACAGCTGAGTCTCAGCCTTGTGTCAACCAGGGGACTAGGACTCCTGCAAGTGAGTGTTGGGTCCTGCTTTCCAGGGAAGTCTCCCATGAGCCCAGCTGACCTGTTGTTTGTTTTGGGGACCACCACCTGCATGCAAATGCATGTGGTAGGGGTGCAGGTGACAGCTGTGGCTATGACATCAGGCTGCTGGTCACTATTATGGCTCGATGAAGCTCCTGCCTGGCTGCTGCATCACAGCCTCTCAATCCCCACCAGCAGCAGCCACATCCCCAACCCTCTCCAAAGCATCCAGGAGAGAATTTTTGCTCAGTGTAACCTCTGAATCACTTCCTCCTCCATCTTGGCAGCCCAGGTTGTGTCCCTTGGGTTGCCCCTCAAGGCAGAGAGACGAACCCCCTTCATGTGTCTGTGCCCATGCAAGTGCTGCCCTGCACTCCCTCACATCCCAATGTCCCCTCCAAAACTGGCTTGCAGTCAGTGTAGCGTCCAGCTTTCAGATGGTTTTGAAAATAATCCTCGTGTGCAGCCCCATTGATCCTGCTGAGTACGAATTACAGCATCAGTTTCTAACTCAGGAAGAATTCATCCTCCGTGTTCCCAAAAGAAACGTCTCCTTGGCCAGAGGAACTCCCATTCCTCCCCCTTCCCTCCCATCCCCAACGGGACCAGGACTCCCACACTCCAGCTCTGCTCTCCTCACCCATTCCCAGTTCGTTGTGCCCCATCCCCACTGTGCCATGCTGCTCCCTGAGATGTGCCTGGGGTGCTGTGGGCATACGTGCAGGGTCAGGCTCCCCTCTGATTTAAGGGGAGGGTAATTGCAGCCCTGAACAGGATTTTTAGGAAGGCTGGGAAAACCAGTTTGGTCATCCCTGGCCCCAAGGTCACATCCCTGCACTGCTTGAGAACAACTGGGGAGGAAGGACTTGGTCACTTGGGGAATAAATGGCAGGTCCAGGGTGGGTCATTGAGGTGCCCATCATGCAAACCCCTCAGCATCCACCCCAGCCCCTGATGGCCTCAGGATGGAGTGTAACACCCGTCTGGGGTGGTGGAAGGGGCTCAGGATCTGGCCCCAGGGGGGCTGGGTAACGGGGCAGTATCTGGAGCCTCCCTGGCCTCCTGAGCACCCCATGTCCCCCAGCTTCCAGTGAAAGCCCTCACCCCACAGCCTTCAGGACAGGGCATGTGCACACACACAGAGATACGTGTACATACACATATATATATGGACACATACCCACGCATATGCACACACAAATATTCACACACACCCCTACACGTGCACATATACACATATGCACAGAAACATACATATGCACACATAAACACACATATGCACAGACACGTGTATGCGTATGTGAGCACTTATACATATACATACACACAGACACAGATACATAGAATCATTTAGGTTGAAAAAGGCCTCTAGGATCATCAAGTCCAACCTTCAACCCAACATCTCCCTGATCCCTCGACCATGTCACAAAGTGCCTCATCTACATGTTTTCTGAACACCTCCAGGAATGGTGGTGTTCACCTCCACCACCTCCCTGGGCAGCCTGTTCCAGTGCCTGACCACTCTTTCAGTAAAGAATTTCTTTCTAATACCCAATCTAAACCTCCCCTGCTGCAACTTGTGGCCATTCCCTTTTGTTCTGTCGTTAGTTTCTCAGGAAAAGAGATTGACACCAGCCTCACCACAACCCCCTTTTAGGTAGTTGTAGAGAGCAATGAGGTCTCCTCTCAGCTTCCTCTTCTCCAAGCTGAACAGTCCCAGTTCCTTCAGGTGCTCCTCATAAGCCATGTTCTCCAGACCTATCACCAGCTTTGTTGCCCTTCTCTGGACCCACTCCAGCACCTCAGTGTCCTTCTTATACATACAAGCACACACGCATGGTTGCACGTACACACAACCTACTTACACACCTACAGACACACACACTTGTGCACAGGCAGCCACAGCAAGAAGCTGCCAGCTCTGCTGGAGCTTGAGGACCTGGGGGTGCCAGGGATGGGGGTTAGGAGGCTCAGGGGGACTGGGGAAGGGTATCTCCTGGACATGCCACCCCAGGGCAGGCAGGTAGCCTGGCCAGCCCTGCAGCAGGACCGATGACGTCTTTCCCAGAACATGTTATTTAATGAAGTATTTCAGCACCTAGTGAGTCATTAATTATGCCTCATCCTACAATGCTAATACTAATACTAAAAAAATATTTTACATCATTCCACACCCCACGCCTGCCCTTGCAGGCATCATGCACCTCCTACCGTCCTGTCTTGCCCAGAGAGCCGCAGTGTGGCCCCAGCTGCCTGCCTGCTGCTGGGCTCCCACTTCCAGCCATGCTTCATCCCCACTGCCTGGAAACACCTGGGGAATTCGAGGAATCCTTCCCCTGAATCTGTCCCCAGGAATCTGGTATTTCCCAGCCTAGGTGAAGCCATTCTCAGGTGGTTTCTCATTAGGGGTGAGCATCCTCAAGCTCTGAGTACCAGAATCTTTTCACCATGGCGTTCCACCAAGCTGCTTTCCTAAGAGGTGCAGATGGATGGCAAGCCAGCATCAACGTACCCCTGGGGAAATCCCACTTCAACACCAGCTACCCAGGCACCACCACCAAAATTCAACAGCAGCATCTTAGAAATGGCAAAACTCCCTAAAATAATGTGCATGCTTCCTTTAAAACATCTACATCACATTGCAGAAGCCACAGCGGAGCACCTGATTGCTGTCACACAGCCAGCCAAGCCACCCAAATGCTGTGTCCTGCACAGTCAGCTACCAACCCCACAGCAAAAAACTACAACCCATCTCTTCACTCCATGCAAATGGAGCTCATACGTGGGCATACAGTCTACTGCCCCACACTGGGACAGACCAGTGTGACACTCGGTACCCAAATACCTCCCATGACATAGTAGCACTGGTGGGACCAACAGGATGGGGCTGAGTTTTTTCCCCTCCCTGTTGGGTTGTTTGTTTTCATCTGTTCCTTACTTGGTTCATTCATGCTGGTAGAGCAGGGCTGTCCTTTCCCCTGGGATGCAAGAAAGGCCAGGGGCAGTGCTGGACCACAAGTAGGAATTGCTGGTCTCCCAAAAAGAGGGAGATGCAGAAGATAAAGGGGTTTGCTGCTTCCCACCATCCCTTTATGCTTGGCAAAATGAAAAGCCTGGTGGTTAATTGCAGACACGTTTCCTGCAGATTTTTTTTCAAGGGGACCCAAACCCCTTCAGCCAAAGGTGTTTGCAAACAGGGTGCTAGATCCCAGCCCAGCAACCTCCTGCAAAGCCTTTAAACCTGCTGAGTTATCAGAAGGCTGTTAGGAGCATGGGGAAGCACATGGCTGCTTGGTGCTGCCTTTCCTCAGAGCATCCAGTTCTGGGCCCCTCAGTTCAAGAAGGACACGGAACTTCTAGAGAGAGTCCAGCGCAGAGCCACTAAGATGATTAAGGAAGTGGAACATCTCCCTTATGAGGAAAGGCTGAGGAAGCTGGACCTCTTTGGCTTGGAAAAAAGGAGACTGAGGGGTGACCTTATTAATGTTTATAAATACATTAAGGGAGAGTGTCAGGAGGATGGAGCCAGGCTCTTTTCGGTGGTATCTAATGATAGGACAAGGGGCAATGGGCGTAAGCTGGAACATTGGAGGTTATACATAAATATGAGAAGAAGCTTCTTCACAGTGAGGGTGACAGACACTGGAACAGGCTGCCCAGGGAGGTTGTGGAGTCTCCTTCTCTGGAGACGTTTAAAACCTGCCTGGTCATGTTTCTGTGCAACTTGGTCTAGGTGATCCTGCTCCGGCGGGGGGATTGGACTAGATGATCTTTCAAGGTCCCTTCCAATCCCTAACATTCAGTTATTCTGTGATTCTGTGATCTCTCAAAAACCCAGTCACCTCCAAACCTCAGCCCACTGTAGTGCTGATGCTCTTGATCACAGGGCTCAAACATCTGGCCACGAGTGCACACCCGCATGCACACCCACGTGCACACACATCCTTGCTCCCTCTGCTCCCGCCCCGGCAGTGCCGCTGGCATTGCACGCAGCTGCTGGGATGGGGCTGTGGTTGGACAGGGCTGCCAAGCAGGTTGAGCCATCACGTTGACCCTGGCTCGTGCTGCATCCGCCCTCACTCCGCACAACCTCGTTCCCCCCCAGGCCCTTCCTGCAAGCACCACTGCTGCAGAAATGCTCCTGTCCCATGGCAGCTGTGGGGAGCTAAACCTCAAGCTAAAACCTTGGCACATCTCCAGGCTTGGCATCACCTGCAGATGTCTCACACTTCCTCACAGACAGAGCCTGGGGCTCTCACCACCAAATGTTTGCATCCAACTGTAACCCCCCTTGGTCACCCCACAGCCATGGATGTTTTTCTTCGACAAAACCTGACCCCAGAGGTAGTGCCTGGAGCAAGGCAGAAAGCCATGTTCTGACCTTGCAGGGATGTGGTACTTCTCTTTGCCCAGCCAGTCCCTCCCAACAGCTTTACCCAGATTTGATGGGGTTTCTAGCTTATCCTGGGGAGATGGAGTTCTGTCCCACCCCAGCAGAATCTGTATTTCATTGTAGGATTGAATAGCTCCTCTCTTTGGTTTCTAAAGTAGTTTCAAGTGCTTCAAATTCTCAAGTATTAACACATGATAGAGTTATTTGTAATGCCCAGACAAAAATAGTCTGATACACAGGGTAATGACACAAGAAAGCACTCCTGTAATGTTTGACTGTCCATCCTAAGTATGGCCATATCACAGAAACATGTAGCTAATGAGCAATCTTCATGATGGCCAAGAACTGGGGGACCTAATCAGGGCAAAGAAATAGGGTGAAGTAGATCTTTGTAGCCATTGTAGCTTTAAACAAAACTCCAAAGATTTTGCCCTGGGATTCAGGCAGGCACCCAGCATGTTCCTGCAGCCACCAAAAGAAAAAAAGTCCCAGAAGAGCTGGATCCCAGCTCCTGGCTCAGACACCACCAGCTCCTCACCTGTTGGATGGGGTCAGAGGGATGCCAAGGTCCCTCCTGGTACTTAGGGACCACTTAGGCAACCCAGTCCCACATTGATTAAAACAAGCCTCAGTCATCACTCGTTGCTTGGATGGAGGATGGTTTGTTAAGTCCCACCTGGTTCATTAAGTTTCACCTGTCTTTAAGGGGATGGAGCAGCCACTTACATCCTCCCACCAGCAGCAACAGTGTCTCTGGGGCTTTACAAGGGTAAAGCCAAGGTTCATGTCATGGTATAACAGCCAGAGACCTCCTCAGTGGGTCATACACTGGGATGATGTGTTATACAGTCCTCCTTAGGAAAAAAAAAAGCCTAAAAGGTCAAAAATTCAAATAGAACTAAACCTATACATACATACAGATCAAGGGTGGAGAAGGAGAGACTGATTTTGACTGACCAAAGTCAGTGGCTCTGGCGGCTTTATCTCAAAACTGTGGTGATCTGAATTTCACAGAGAACTAATGGGAAGTTGATATGTTTTGTAACATGCTAGCAGTGTTTTGCCTCCTAAATCACCCATTTGCTTTTTGCATGGATCGTTTTGTGCCCTTGTATTTATTTTCCAGTCACTTTTGTTTGCATTCTGCAGCAGGCAAGAGAGTGAATTTATCTGATTTCCTGGCTGTTGCTGTGGGCTTTGCACATAGCAACAAGGAGGAGAAATCTTTTTCTTTTTTTTTTTTTCTGATAGTAAGAAACAATCTGCAGCCTCCAAAAATCACATTGGAGACACTGCAGGAGGGGAAAAGCCCTGCCCCCTTTCCTTTTGCAGTCGTGCCATGCTTTATCAGTGATGGTTGGTTTGCCCTGTCTGTCCCACCAAAACAGCCCTCAGCAATCTCTCTATAGCAGAATCTTTCTCTGTTTTCCCTTCCCCCCTAAAAAATTTAGTCTTCAGGGCAGCTCCTGAGACTAGATGTAGTGGAGAGAGCCAGGAACATGCAAACATGGCGTTTATTTATTCATGGCTTAAACCTCTGAGTGCCAAACTGCCTGACAGCGTGAGTGTCCTTCCACCCTCCCTTTCAGCCAAACCCAACCCACGTGGCACTAGGCAGACATCAGCAGCCATGATGATGAAATGATGCTGGTGACTTCATTAATTGAAATCTTCAGGCACACCTGGCTCAAATTTAATAGCTCTGCCCCCTTTTTTCTTAGTCCTAGCCAGCCCCCACCCCAATGACTCTTCAAGACAGGTATGGTCCATCCTTGTTCACCCAGTGAGGAAACTGAGGCAGGGCAGTGGTGGGGTTTGCCAAGGTGCGGGAAAGCTGAGTAAGAGCTGGCATGGGCATTTGGGAAGCTCCCTCACAATCTTCCATTTTGCTCTTGTTTTCCACAGAAACAAAGATTATACAACTGTGTTGTCTATCTCTTTGCCAGATCCCTTTTTCTTTGTGGTCTTTAACCCACAAGGGCAGCTTCACCCTCGGATGTAAGTGTTTCAGAGATATTTTGTGGAATTGGGCAGCTCAGGTGGGAGGAGGAGAAAGACTAAAGTCTTCCTCCACTGGGAGGAAGATAGTGGGGTACACTGAACCACATTTCTAGTCACTCGAGACTCCACACAAGAAGGTGCTACTAGAAACCAGTTTCAAAACTCTGCCACTCCAGGAACATCTTGCAAAAGTCCTACCCTGCGGGTGTTGAGGCTGTTCTCCCGGGCCTCCTCTTCCCAGGGATGAGTCCCAAGTGTGTGGCCTCACCCCACCCATGGGGTACTTGAGACTGGAAGGACAGAGAGAGTCACCCTGGCTTTGGGCTGGGATTAACCACTCTTTCCCAGACCCTACAGCCCCTGTAAGGCTGTTCTGTTTGCCAGAGCTGTCATCTGCTGAGGTCAGAGATAGCTTCCTCATCAGCCAAGACCCTTTTGAGGTCTACATGAAGGTCCCTCTGCCAAGACAAAAACTGGGCACTGGCTTTAGAGAATCTGGGCAAATATGCTTTGCTGCCCTTTAGCCTGGTTTGAGCTCAAACACTAGGAGTTACCTGCCCTTGCTTAGACACCCAGGAGAGACATGCCTTCAGATTAGGCAGGGGAACCTCCTGAAGGCTGAAAGGGAGCTGACAGCTTTGTATGAACATACAGGTGGATCCAAATTCCAAATGCCCAGACCCAGGAGTGAAAGGCTGTCCTGGTTTTGTTGGGATAGAATATAAAATCAATTTTCTATTCAGGAAAGCTACATTTATGAGGAGAATGCAGCACCCAATTCGGTAAAAACTAAGTTGATAAGACACTGGTTTCAGTTGTGGCCAGCCATGGTGTGCAGGTGTCCACAATGATTGTGGTCTTTAGCATTTGAGAGTTACCCAGGTGCTAAAGCTTGGAGGAGAGGTCAGCCAGGGCAGCTGACCCAAGCTGGCCAACACAAGTATTCCAGACCATAAACATCACACTCCCTAGCAATTAGAAAGTTTACTGGGGATGCTCTCTTTTGCTGATGGCCAGCATCCCTGGAGGGTCTCATCCATCCTTCTGCTCCTGAGGCTGCTCTCCTGTGTGCTGTGACCATCACATTTTCACTGGAGCTGTGGTGCTCGCAGGGCTTGACATCCAGCATTCACTGCTTGGAGCACACAGATCTGGATCACTGCATGGCCTGAATATAACTTTGTGTACTTGATACTATTAGTAGTAAGAATATTATGTGTTTTAATTATTATTTGATTTTATTAGATTTGTTTCCATTTCCACCCATGAGTCTCCTTTTCTTTTCCAGATTCCCCTTTCCAGTGGGGTGGGGCATGTCATCGGGTGATGGAACTAGATAAATGAGGACACAGGCACACATGAAACTCCCACTTGGACACTTCTGCTTGGATAGCCCATCCTGCCCTGCTGTGGATTACCAAGCCATGAGCAGAGCCTTCCTTACTTCCTGGGTGATGAGTTTCTATTCTGAACTAGTTACTGTACCCAAGTTTTTTGTTTGAGACGAATGACTCTGCTGTCATTTGGGGTTTCTTTTGCCTTTCCTGTGCCTAGTGTAGGAGCAAACACAGAGACAGATGTCCCAGTCAGCAAATCTTGCAGTCTAGGTGAGGACAGCAGCAGCACTCAGGGAAGAAAATACGGGCACAGGACAATTTGAAGCCACCTAGGAGATGGAGGAGATCTCGCTTTGGGGCATTTTCCTTTGATTTGTCTTTTAAACATTCTGAGGGGTGTACCCACACAGTAGGTGTGGATGGAGACAAAAGGGAAACCATTGTCAGGTGATCATAACACCATAAGCTCTCTGTATCCATAGGAGGAACAGCTGCACAGGTTGGGACTCTTCTGTCCCATGGGATAGGTTATGGTAAAGCCTGCAAAATGACAAGGGGCAGAATGTGCCTGGATAGAAAAGGACCATTCATCATCTTCACCATGAGGATGAGGGCATAAAAAAACAAGCAGGTGGCAGGATCAAAGCAAACCAAAGGAAATTATTCTCCACCCAAACAGGTGATTGGGTTGGGCAGCTCTTTTGCCACAGGATGTTGCAAATGCTGAAAATTGACCCAGCTTCAAAAACAACTAAAGAAATTCATGGGAGAAAAATCTACTGAATACTATTAAATACAAGGACAACTCTGACCCAGGGAGTCTGAGTCACAAAAAAATGTCACAGGTTGAGGAAATATGCTGAGGAAGTATCACTTGTCCTTACACCCTTCCAAGGGTGGACTTCCATGAAGAAAGGTGTACAGCTAGATGGGCCATTGGGGGCCATTTCTATATTTAAGAATATAGAAGCACACAATGCTGAAATTCAGTGTCAGTCGTGGTAAGTTTGTTACCCACCTGCATGAATCTGCCTCAAGATCTCACTGCTGTGCTTTGCAAAGCATGTCCTGGAGGCATGTGGACCAGGGGGGACAAGTGGCACCGGGCAAGTGTGGAAAGGAGATAGCACCCAGCAGGGCCTGCAGAGGCAGGTCCCTGGAGATAGGGTGACGGGGGGGGGAGTCACTCAATGCAGCACCTTGATAGAGCACCAGCTGCCAGCTCTTGAGCCGAGAAACCAAGCCTGAAAGCCATGAGATACGGTGAGGGCAGAAGGAAAACAGCCCATGACCTGGCAGTGAGAATTTCCAAATCTCCTCTTTTTTTTACTGCAATGCAGGAAAACAAGATAAAAAAGAAAAATATTCAAAGCAATTAGTACATACTCCAAGCAGGCACAGACCAGCGTGGCTGCCCCAGATCCAGACCAAGCTGCAGGGCCAGGCTCTGAAGCAGGGTGTGCAGGGCACTGCATGTGCCATATCTTCATAGTCTTCATGGCCAAGATGCCCTGAGAGTTTGATGATTAAAGCACTGGTAGGAGTAGTATTCAGAGTCATCCCAACGGATGGTAGCACCTTTCCATCTTTTGGGCTACTCTTACATCTATGTCTATGAAAGAAACAAGTTCATTGCCCCCAAAACAGCCTCCAAGTCTTCAAGCCATCCATTACCCCCATATTGCTGTGCATCCATTGAATGGAAAGAATACCATCTTCACACCAAGGGTTTGGCAGAGTGTTGCCATCCCTCTCTCTGTGTGCAAAGTGTCTTCTGTGAAGCCAGTGTCAGAGCTGGCAGAGAGCCTTGAAGTCTTGGGTCTCGCTCTTCAATGTCAATAAAATGCTACTGGCCAAGCAGATGCCCATAAAATAGAGTCAATGAGCCTCTTGTTTTCTCCTGCTTTTTTAGACTTTGGAAATGGCTCCAAGGATGAGAGCAGCCAGGAGTCTCACAGGTTCCCATGTTCTGAGAGCCCCTGATAAAATATTACTTGAAAGTTTTTTATTATTTATTAATCATCACAATATTAAGAGCAACAGCATGGCATTTTCACTGTGCACTTTTATCAAACCCCTCACCAGCTTTCGTGGATTTTTAGGCAGCAAGTAGATGTGAAAGGAGCATATATGTTTATATATTTCATATATATGTGAAAGGCATGATGATGATGAGTGTAAACAAAAATGAAGGTAGGGTAGCAGAATGAATGGGACAATAATTTCAGATATATTAAAAAAAAAAAAGAATAATGATCAAGTCAAGCTTAAAAATGGCTCTGGAAGGAACAGCTTTATGTGGTTAGAGGATGAGCTAGGTATGATGTTACTAAACCCTTCCTTCTAATTTCTGTTTCTCGTAAGTGATCAGGTAAAAGAAAATACGCCTCACTCTAGGGAAAAACTCTGCATTTCTGAAGTTGAGCACATGTTCTGCTGCTGAGGGAAGGATCTGAGTGCGCTGGCAATGGTCGCCAGTGCTGCACTTAAAGAAAAAAAAAAAGAGAGAAATATATTAAAAATGGATGCTGAGAGAAGAGCACACTTGAGGTGAAGAAAAGCTTTTATCCAAGCTGTGCAGCCTTCCTGGTATTTTGGCTGCTCCTTTGCAAGGAGGATTTGCTCCCTGTAAGATGTTTGCTGCTTCCTCTGGTTCCCACTTTGCAGTCCTTGCTCCAACATTTTCCCTGGGGAGAGAGATGCTTTCAGGCCTCCACCCCACAAGCCCTCCCTGCTTTGCACCACTCAACCCCACCTCCCCCTCACGCCAAAAGGGCAGCAGGAAGAGAGAAATAGCTAAAACTTGCCCTTTTTGGTATTTCCCACCAGCTAGCAAGTTCATTCAAGCTTTTTTTCCTTTCCCAGGGTGGCAGCAAGGAAAGGTCCTTTGATTATCTCAGAGATAAGGAGCTCAGACCAGACAGGGGCTGCAGCAGCTCACCCAACTGAGCACCTCCTCTTCAGCACCAGTGAATGCTTTGCCCTCTCCCACCCATTTCCCACCCTGTACCACAGACATTTAAATTTTCATTTAAAGCACTGCACAAATGAGGGTTGGGGTGCAAAGCTTGTGTTTGCTCTTAACTCCCTCCCTTCTACTCTTCTAGACCCTCAGAATGTCCATGTGAAAACAAAACAAACCCATTTGAGATAAAATCCTGCTTTTTGGGGCAGCATTGGAGACTTCTCCACCTTTAAAATAGGGATGCTCCTGCAGAGGGGACCAGCCCTGATGCACAGCCAGATGCAAACAGGCAGCCCAGTGTTGGCTCCCTCCATGCTCTGACAGCTCTTGAATTGACAGCTGAAGTTTGGAGATGGGGAATGACCTATTCCACAGGCCAGGCAGAGGATGCTGAGATGTGCTAGATGGGGCAAGGGTATGGGATGTGTCAAACCCGCTATGCATGGAGAGCTTCAAGTTGGTGTGGCCAAGGGGTTTCCTGCAGGTAGGTAGGTAGGTAACTAATGGAAACCTCCCAGCAGGTAAACAAGTCTGGAAGAGACTTACCTGGTCCTGTGGGCAGCTGTAGATGGGGACTGAGAGCACAACCACCTTCTGCCCTGTCTGCAACTCCCCTGGGGACCCTCTCACAGGGCTGAGCCCACCAGCCATAGCCACAAAAACAGGACAGGGACATAACTGGGGTTGCCCCAAGGTCTGCAACAGGGTGCTGAGGGGGACAAGAAAGGGGTGGCTGGAGGGAACGAGGTGCAGGGGAACTGGTGGAGCTGAGGAGAAGACGTTCAACCTTCAGCTACTGCCTCCTGAGACCTCATCACTGCAGACTGGCACTGAGGCACTCACCTCCCCATGGGCCTCCCTTCTCCAGGAGGGCACGTGAGCACTGCTTTCCCACATGGACAATGCTGGAGGGTTTCAGCCTCATGAGATCAGACCAGTGGTTTTCTGGATGTTTTTTCCAGATCCTTTAGAAGCTCTTCCCAAATTTCCATGAGATGGCAAGCCCTGGGCTGGACATGACTGCTCCGCTCAGCACATTTAGGCCAAGCAATGAGGCTTCTCCAGACTTGTTCACCTCTCTGGAAAATTTGCATTAATTACTCTCCTGATGATTCAGACTCCTGCAGGAAAGTTCATTCTCCTCCTTGCCACACACGGGCACACAGAGCAATTTGCAGGGCCGGTGCAATGGTCTTCCCCTTTCCAATGCTGCCTCTCACTCACCACAGTGTGGTTTCCAAAGCTCATAGCCTACCCATGTATACAGAGGGTATTGAGAGTGAGACATTGCATCTGCTGCAAGAGCCTTTGCCCTCTTTTTCCTGGGATAGAATCATAGAATCAATTTTCTTCTTTTTTGAGGAGACCCTGAGATGCTGCTGCATAGAGAGGTCTCCTGGTTTCACTTGAAGAGAGTCATAGAATCAATTTTCTTTTCAGGAAAGCTGCATTTATGAGGAGAAGGCAGCACCCAGTTCAGTGAAAACAAAGTTGGTAAGAGACTTCAGTTTTGTTTGTGGCCAGCCATGGTGTGGGGGTCTCCACAGTGATCATGGTCTTCAGTAGCTGTGAGTTACCCAGGTGCTAAAGCTCACAGGAGTGAAAGCCAGGGCAGCTGACCCAAGCTGGCCAACACAAATATTCCAGACCATAAACATCACACTCCCTAGCAATTAGAAAGTTTACTGGGGATGGTCTCTTCTTCCAGATGTTCACCATCCCTGGGAGGTCTCACTCGTCATTCTGCTCCCGAGGCTGCTCTCGTGGGTGCCATGACCATCACATTTACACTGGAGCTGTGGTGCTCACAGGGCTCGACATCCAGCATTCACTGCTGAGAGTGTGCAGCTTGACACCACTGCATGGCCTGAGTATAACTTTGTGTACTTGCTGTTAGTACTAGTATGAATATTAGGTTTTTAAATTATTATTTGATTTTATTAAACCTGTTTCCATTTCCACCCACGGGTCTCCTTTCCTTTTCCAGATCCCCCTTTCCAGAGGGGTGGGGCATGTCATTGGGTGATGGAACAACTGGCTAAAATGAAGACAAAAGGGATTGAGGAGTATTCTCTTTAGAGATTAATGAAATGAACAAAGCAGTTGAAGACAGCAAGGACAAGGGGAGAGTCAACAGGGACTGTCCAGAAAGTAGGAGCTGATAATAGAGAATACTTGTTTTCATTAGACTGCAGGATGTTATTCCATCTGACAATTCAGTGATGCTCAGAGAAGCAGGACATTTATTTAGACAATAACAAGAGTAACACAATTACCATGTAGAAAGGAATGGGATTCATTGGATACCTCATGATTGAGATAACCCGTTTCTGCTTGGCATTTCTTTCATCCTTCTGTGTGTAGCAGGGCTCAGTCCACCTCAGAGGCTCCTAAACCTTGGACAAACGGGTTGGATGATATGTCCCATCATCCCTACATCCTTAAGCAGCTTCAACCTTCTCCCTTGCCTACATCACTTCTTTCTGCTTTCCTATCCTGATGACAGCCTCATGGGCATGGGTGACCATTAGACCAATCTCCTGCCTTTTCCAGTGCCATGGACTTTCCTGAAGAGATGACACCTTCAGGGGCTCGCTGCATCTGTGGGAGATCATGTGGCTGAGGCAGCCTGGCATTTGGTGGCCGTGGGTCTTTCTCTAGATGTTTGGCCAGGGAGGAGAGCAGGAGGCAGATGGTTTTCTCCAAGCATCAGCTGTTACCAGGGCAAATTTACTGTTGGCCTGGTGGTGAGTGGCATCTTCCCCCTCATCCCTGTGAGTGCTCCACTTGCCCTTCTCCTGCCTCTTGGGTTCTCCCCAGGGAGCCCCCCATCACGTCCTCCAAAGATGCTCCAGCACTGGGAGTGGTACCCAGTCCGGCACTTGTGATGGCTTCCAGACTGAAAAATACTCCAGCTTGACATGTCAGGGGCACAGGCCCTTGCAAAATCCCATCTCATCCTGGAAAATGTCCCTGTGGAAACTGGCACGGGTTTTCTCATGAGCCAGGATAAGCTTTTATTCAGTTCCATAGGGGAGATCTGGAAGAATCATCCATCCCCAGCTTGCCTGGCCAGGCTGCAAAGAAGTGCATGTTCTCCTACATGTACCTCCCCACAGGCATAGGTCAGCTGCCATCACTCACTCCTCACCACCCTGGAATTAGCTCAGATTTACAGAAAACTGCTTAATTCTGCTCTCACGTGCTTAGCCTGGGGGCTGGAGGGCTGGATCACAGACACTTGTGTGGCCAAAATGGAGCTCCTTGGTGGCAGGGCAATACCACGCTGGGTGAGGTAGGAGTGGTAGGAGTTCAGACCTGGGTGGTAGGTACTTCCATCAGCATTGGGTTTGGCCAACCATCTCAGTATGTCAACATTTGAGTTACATCTGGGAGGGGTCCAGACAATGCTTTCAGCAATGCTTCCTCTGGGAGAGAGAAAACGCTTCACGTCTGCTTCCTATGTATCACTCAGCCCCATGACATGGGTCTGCAATGAGTCTTCGGCTTCATTCCAGTCCTTCCCAGTCACAACATCCCAGTCCCGCATGCCTGTGTTTCATTACTGCTCCCTGCTCTGCAAACCCTATCAGCCCCATTCACCTCCACCCCCACCTCCCAAATGCCCAGGTCACAGTCACTATCATTCCCAAATGCCCCAGCCCCAGATCTATTTCCAGCTGTCCCTCCATGTGCTTCATTTTCAATGCTAAAAAGTCTAATAATGCATCTGAACCAGGGGGCGATGTGTCCTGATGTGTCCCATGATGTGACTTTGTTGACACCAGCCAGCAATGACCTGCTCCGTTAACAGGACATCCTAGCTGGCTGGTGAAACATGACTTTGCTCATGCTTGAAGGAAAATGTTGGGCTGATTGAATGTGCAGGAGCCAGGCCCTTTCAGGATCGTGCTGCCCCGATTTCTATGGTAATCAAAACACCTTTCCTTGCAGCCAGCCTCCAGCACAGGATTTGTCTGAACCAGTCTAATGCTGGGAGAAGCAAAGTTTGGAGCTATTCACGACTTATCTCCGCCTGCTGCCTGTCTCGAATGTTAACGAAAGAGGTAATCATGCAAGGCAGAAAGTAAAGCAAGCCCTGGTGTATTCAACAGGGCAGGCTGAAAATTTTCCATCAGGCCTGCTTTTAGAGAGACTATCGGTCTTTTTTCTCACAACTTTTTTTCCCCCTCTCCTACAAAAACATCGGCTGCTCACAGAAAACAGAAACTGTTGAAGCAACAGAGCACTTTGAAGCCTGGGCAGCCCCTTCCGAGGTTCCTGCCTGCATTTCTGCCCCCACTCCTGGGGAGGTTCAGCTGCTCTGCTTGCTGTCCCCTTCCCCTAGCCCAGGCTGCCCTGAGGCTGACATAACATCTTGATTTATCATATGCCATTTTCCCCCTCTAATTAGCTAGGATATATTGCAATGAAAGGATCCTCCTCCTGCTTTACCTGCTGTCCCATGGATGGTCACTACCTGCCTGCAAGCAGGGCTCTCCATGGGGTGTGCTCTGCCACAAACCATATTGTTACCTCTTCACCTCCTTTGTTTGTTTAACACGTGAAGGAATCTGCTTGTTCTTTGAGCTCAGAGAACAAGAAATAGGGTCTGGTATAAGAACACATGGTTCCAGGAAGGGGAAGTCTCACCAGGGGAGGAGGAGGCTACAAGTGCCATTAATCCAGCCCCCAGCAGCGGAACTTGTCGCTGTAAACTGGACCTCAAGATGCCACTGGCACCTTATGTAAATCTGACATGAGAACTTCTCTTCAAGTCCTTTCTGCTTTGTTCTTATCATCTATTTTTAATATCTCTCTTCCTCTTCTTTTTCCTTCTTCCTGTGAGCTGCGTTCATAACGGGTGACAAACTGAGATTTAAGTCCTCTGCTTAGCAACAGCAGAAGCTTTGAAAATGCAAATACTACCTTGGTGTCACATCAGAGAGTTAGTTACTGCCCCTTGGGCTGGGAGAGGGAGGGCACACGAGATAGGAAGATGGGGCAGGTCACGCCTATGTGACTGTTCTTGGGGCAGGATCATCTCACATGATATTCTTTGATACTTTATCCAATTTCTTCCCTGAGTGGCTGAAAGTGCTTGACATCTGCTCCTTTCCCTAGGGAACTGGACTTGCCTGGGCTAAAAAATGACACCATTTTTGCTCCTTCTGCTCCTCTGCTTTGGTGAGGCATCAGCAAGGATCCTGTGGACTCTAGGCTGGACTTTAACACTGTCTCACCCCCAGCACTTCAGATGGATGCTCCTATGATGGAGAAGGTCAGGTAGGGGGTAGGAGCTGTGTTCACCTCCCCTACATACTGACAGCTATTCCTTGGGCTGTACTGAAGCAGAACAGGACATCTGGAGGTCCATTTCATCATTCTCCTGCACCAAGGCAGTATCAGCTTGTCCTAAGCAGCACAAGACTCATTTGCACAAGCACTTCTTTAATATTTGTCCTTCAAACTGCCCAGGGCAGAGATTCACTTGCTCTAAGTCAACATGTCTCTGGGCTCATCTCATCTCCCTGTCAGAGATCTCTTAGGTGTCCCTACTCACCCAAATCTCATCCTATTTCTTCTTGTCAAGACCACTATGGGGGAATGGAAGGGAGAGAAAGAGGCCAAGATTATTTCCTCCATCTCCTTCCTGGAGCACCATTGCCCAGGCTGGATGCAAATCTCCAGCAAAGGCCATAACAGTGTTGGCAGCCCATCACTCCTACTGCAACAGCACATGCTGCCCATGGGCTAAGAGGAAGCATCACCTGGGGCTTTGCAAGCTGGTTTCTTGGTCTTGGAGGAACCAGCAACAGAGGAATCTGGGGTTACTTCTTTTATTTACACTAAATACCTTTGTCCCAGGCCAAAGGGCAGACAAGCAGATCTCAGCCCCAGCACTAATGCTCTGTTGCCAAGGAAAGATTTCCCAAAAAAACCTCCCTGAGCACTTAATGAGGGAAATCAAAGTGCAATTGTCTACTCCTGCCCAAGTAAGCAACACAGGGTTACTGCATGGGCTGATTCTTGTCTCCCAGAAAAGAGAATGGGGCGCACAAGAGTCCTCACCTTCACACCGGCACCTACATAGGTTCCTATATCTGGGGAGCAGAGCATCCAAGTTCCCAAGGGAAGCATCTGTGAATCTTTGAGAATAAAAGTCAGTCCACAATTCACCTTTTGCCTCTCTTTCACCTAAAAATGGGGCAATGATCCTCAGACAGAACTCATCACAGGGATTAAAATATGCTCTTCAGCATCACTTGGCAGTGTCTGGGTTAATGGGAGCCTCCAGCATCAAAGTCACCACCAGAAGAGAAATGAAAAGTTTGGAAGACTCAGAACAAAGCAGAAGAAAAATGAAGACAAAAAAAAAAAAATCTTTAGTGGAGGTTTTTTAAATCTTATTTTGATGTGCGCTTTTTCCTGCTTGTCTAAATTTGAATGGAATAAAGTTGCCTATTTTTTTCTTTCTTTCTACTCTAGTTTGCTCTTTTAAAATGGATGAAGTCCATCACAGGGGTTTGATAAAAGAGTGCTATCAAAATGCCTGCTGCTGCTCTCATTGAACTGATGAATAAATTATAAGTGCATTACAATGCCATTTCAGCTGTGATTCCAGGGCCTGGGGAGGGTGACGGCTGTGACCTTATGCCTGTCAGACAATGGTCTGCATTTCCAAAGAGTTTGTGTAACCAACTGTTCAGGTCATCTTACACCTCCCATTCTGGGCTCAGCACACAGAAATACCTGAACCTGGCAGCTACAGGTCCTCCAGCTGTGGTGGTACATGCTGTGGTCCTCAGAAGCTCCTGATGTGACTTCTGCTGAAGCGTGAAGTGACCATTGTCACCCTCCAAACCAGCAGTCTAGGGGACATATTGCTTTATTGATCAGCATGTAACTGAGATATCCATACTGTTCGGTCCCAGCAGTAGTTCCTGCGCTGAGGACTGGTGGCTTAGGTTACTCCTGCTGCACAAGACATCCCTGTCTCAAGCATTACGTAGTGTCTTCATTCAGCCAGTTGTTCCATCACCCAATGACATGCCACACACCCCTGGAAAGGGGAATCTGGAAAAGGAAAGGAGACCCATGGGTGGAAATGAGAATGGGTTTAATAAAATCAAATAATAACTGAAAGGCCTAATACTCATACTAGTACTAATATCAAGTACACAAAGTTATACTCAGCCCATTGAAGTGCTGGGCCTGGGCTGTGGGCCCCGAGTTGGAGGTGACCTATGGATGAGTCACACCCAGAAGAATGTTTTGTCCCCCAGGTGGTTTCAGGCCACAGAGATAGAACCTGGTCCACCTGTGTGAGGCCCCACCTTCCTCCAGTTGATCGTTGTTGGAGTGGTGGGTAAGATATGTTATACATATATAAAATATATATATATATATAGAGAGAGAGATATTAACCAGGAACTAAATCAGTCTGAGAAAAAGCCTAGTTTGAGGCTAGAAAAAGAACTAGTTTGAGAATCAGCAACAAGGAGCAGCAACAGAAGAAACAAGAAACTGATCAGTTCGAAGTTCCTAAGGAAGAGAGCTCCTGTGTAACAGATGAAGAGTAAAAGATGAACAAATGAAGACTAAAAGATGAAGAGGAACATAGGTGTTTGTCCTGAGTGTGGAAATGAAGGCTAAAAGATGAACATATGCTGAGGAAATGTTGATGAGTTTGGTGTGGGCTGGAGGAAGCAGAGAATCAGCAGCACAAAATTGGCATAGTCAGCAGGATTGTTCGAAGGAGAGAGAGCTACCAAAACACCCATGCAGTGGTTTCAAGCTGTGCACTCCCAGCAGTGAATGCTGGATGTCAAGCTCCATTGAAAATGTGATAGTCACAGCACATAGGAGAGCAGCCTCAGGAATAGAATGACGGGTGAGACCCCCCCAGGGATGGTGAACATCTGGAAGAAGAGACCATCCCCAGTAAACTTTCTAATTGCTAGGGAGTGTGATGTTTATGGTCTGGAATATTTGTGTTGGCCAGCTTGGGTCAGCTGCCCTGGCTTTCACTCCTGTGAGCTTTAGCACCTGGGTAACTCGCAACTGCTGAAGACCATGATCACTGTGGAGACTCAACTTTGTTTTTACCGAATTGGGTGCTGCATTCTCCTCATAAATGCAGCTTTCCTGAATAGAAGATTGATTCTATGACTCTCTCCAAGTGAAACCGGGAGACTTCTCTATGCAGCAGCACCTCAGGATCTTCTGCAACTTCTTCTCTGTACTCCATGTAATCCAACGCCACAGATTTACAGTAAGACATTAGATGATTTTCATTTCTATTCATCTCCAATTTTTATTTGACAAGTCCATAGACAACAGAGATGTCCTTCAAGTAACTTTTGACATTTTGGGGGAGACATTACAATTAATGTAGAAGTTATCACAGCCTGTTGGTTATTTAAATTATTCCTATTAGAACCACCTAAATTCTTTAACTCAAGGAGTAAGCATCAGCTTTTCTCTATCAAGGCTGTTACATCCTTATTATTTTTCCTGTCCAGGCGGAGGTGAGATGTCCAGCTTGTGACTATATTTATGCTGGGTACTTCTGAAGCATCTGGGTTGTCCTGTCTGCTGCTGAGCAGGTGTGTGCATTAACTTTTCCAGAAGTGAAACGCTGGTATGGTTTAGTGGTGGGTTGTTAGAGTTAGGGTAGTAAGGTTAGGTTGAGGTTGGACTCAATGATCTTGAAGGTCTTTTCCAACCTGAGCAATTCTATGATTACTATCTGTGATTGTGCTATGCTGTTTATCCTCATCATCTTTCTTCTAAGCCTTCTTACTAATGAAAGACCACAATAAGGTCTCCTCAGAACCTCCAGGCTGAATGACCCCAACACTCTCAGCCTGTCCACATGATTTTTGTGGCCCTCCTCTGGACTTGCTCCAACAGGTTCATGTCTTCCTTGTGGTGAGGGCTCCAGAGCGGAACACCGTACTCCAGATGAGGTCTCACCAGAGCAAAGTAGAGGAGCAGAATCATCTCCCTTGACCTGCTGCCCATGTTTATTTTGATGCAGCCTAGGATACAGCTGACCTTCTGGGCTGCAAGCACACATTACTAGCTCCCATCCAGCTTTTCATCCTCCTACATCCACAAGTTCTTCTCCATAGGGTTGCTCTCAATCCCTTCATAATCCAGCCTGAACTGATACCAGAGAGTGCCCTGACCCTGACTCTGATGCAGGACCCTGCATTTGGACTTGTTGAGCCTCGTGAGGTTCACAAGGGCCCACTTCTTGAGCTTGTCTAGGTCCTTCTGGATGGCATGCTGTCCCTTTGGTGTGTCAGCTGCACCACTCATGTTGGTGTCATCTGCAAATTTGCTAAGGGTGCACTCAACTACACTGTCCATGTCATTAATGATGTTAAACAGCACTAGTCTCAGTATGGACACTTGAGGGACACCAATTGTCACCAATCTCCATCTGGATATTGAGCCATTGACCACTACCCTCTGGATGTGACCATCCAACTGATTCCTTGCCCACCAAACAGTGCATCCATCAAATCAAAATCTCTCAAATCTGGAGAGAAGGATATTGTGGGGGACCATTCAAAGTCTGGATAGGTGGCATCCATAGGTCTTCCCTTGTCTGCTGATGTAGCCATTCCATCATAGGAGGCCACTAGGTTGGTCAGGCAGGACTTGTCCCTGGTGAAGCCATGCTGGTTGTCTTGTATGATATATCTGAATTATATATATCTTATTTATAGGGAGTAACATTTGTATTACTGATTAGAGACTTGCTCAGGAGGAGGTACTCGCTCACGTTCAGAGGTTGATGTACCTCATGACCAGCTCTGCAAAGTTTTTTTTTCCTTAACCCTGTTGGGGTACGGGAGGAAGGATCAAAGTGGGATTTCTGCCTGTGCACTCCGGGATCCCCGTGGAAGGAACACCAGTGCGAGAGCAGCAACCACCCGCTCCTCTCCTGCCTGCGGGAATCTCGGGGGATCCTGGCACCCTAAAAACCCGTTCTTTGTACAAAACCCGCCGGTTTTTCACCACGTTTGCCAGCCGAGCCCACCCGTGACCCTCGGGCAGCCCAGCGCTTGGCTTCACCCGCCCCCGGGGCCTCCCCAGTGCGGGACGCGAGGTGATCTACGGGCCTGTCCCCTGAGCTGTCCGGGCTCAGCAGCAGCACCGCCCGCTCCCCCGCCGCGGGGTGCGCTGCCCCTTTAAGGTCGGGGCGGGGCCTATGTCGCGGCGGGGCGGGGCGCGGCGCGGCGCGCTGAGGTCAGCGGCGAGCGGGCGCCGTCACAAAAGGAAGTGGCGGCGGCGGCGGCCGTCAGCGCGGGGAGGGGCGGGGGC
>VYZX01019102.1:50543-74924 GCA_013401335.1 Brachypteracias leptosomus | reverse complement strand
GGGGCCTGCGGGGGGAGGGAGGGCGGAGAAGCTCGGTGCCCGGCCCGCCGCCCTCCCCCGGCCGCTGCCGGTGTAGCCTGGCCGGGGCCTGCGGGACCTCCCCTCCCCTCTCCTCTCCTCTCCATTCGGATGCGGTGTGGGGAGAGGGGGCCGCGCCGCAGCCGCCCCTGCGCGGTTGTTCCCCTGGTTTACCCCGAAGGAGGGCAGGCACCTCGTGGCGGGGTGCAGGTTCTTCCCTTCCACCCCAGGCTCTGGTCTGTGTTTATTTATTTCAAAGTAAGGGGCTTCTCAGTCGTTCCTGGATAGCTTTGCTCGTTGGCGCTGGAGCGTCCCGTGTAGGGTGACTAATTCAGGCAGTGTTTTCCTCAAAACTTCATGGGATTCAGGACTGATTTTCTTGATTATTTTTCCCTCCCCTGTTTTCCTTTTCTTCTCCTCCAGACTTTTAGAGGGCATCCTTCAAAGGGCTACAGCAACAGATTGTTGGTGAAGGTAGATAAAAGCTTTCAATTCCTTTCTTAACCTTCCTGTTAATCCAAAAAACCTCTTTTTGTTGTTATTTCCCCTCTTGTAAATACAGTAAGCAAGAAATCTGGCACTGCTGTCCCAGAGAGGAACCGAAGGGAGCAAACTTAAATTCTCAAAACAACTGGAGGAGGAACTGCTGGCTTTTCTTAAAAGAAGCAGTTGGAAAACCTTGGTTTCGGCAGAAGCTATGATGCATTGGGCACCCCACCTTTGCATTTGATGTCTGCTTGGTCTCTGGCAAAATATTGCCCTCTTCAGCTCTCTTCTGCCAAGAGTTAACCATTTTAGTAGTGGCGCCTGCATATCTCATTTCATGCCCTTTGGCTTCTGTCAAACTGAAAAAAAAAATAATTGGATGATCTCTTTGCTTGGCTAACATGCATCTTTGGTGCCTCTTGGCCTCTCTGGGTCGAGGTTTAAGAGCTTTATTCCACAAAACCAAAATAACCTATAGCTTGGGGAATAACAGATTTGAGTCACGTTCAGTGTGGCCTCATTGTTTTGAAGGAAGGGAAGGCTTTGGCACAAGGCTTGTCTTTTGTAATGAGTTGGCTGGCTTACTCATGTAGGTGTGATAGGTATATTCTTAGACTCACCTCCATTATTACTTATTCAGGAAGTCACTCCAGTCTTTGGTTGGTAACTGGGTCATTTCTACATCCAAATGGTTTGATGACCTCTTCCTGCACTTATATTACTCATCCATTTTTTTCAAAGAAATCACAATGGCCTAAAATATTTTTGTTTAGTTGGAGTGCTGAATGGACTGTATGTTCATAATTGTTCCTGGAAAGAAGCTGAAGCAGCCTGTGAAATAATCTGGGGATGTATATATAGATTTGGGCAGGGTTGCTGGTTGCCTTACCTCAGTATTATGAATGTGCTACCTTTTCTCAGTATTTGATGTCCTCGAACTGTTGTGCTGTTCTTCTGACCCATGCTGTGATACTTTGAGAGTGGGAGACGAAGATCTTGTGATGCCTTCACCCCTCTACAGCAGAGGGATTCCCTTCAAGCAGCATGGCTGAAGCTGTTGTGTGTTGTTTCTGTCTCCCACGAAGAGAGCCATGCATGGTGGTTCTTTGTTTTGATGGTGTTTGATCTTTGATATGCATCCTAACTCCTAAGCCACTGCAAAAGTGGTCTTAGAACCTCGTTCTGTCCCTAGGAAGGAGGAGTCCTGTTGTCCTGAGAAGTGATGCTCTTGGCTTTCTTTGTATTGGGCCTTCAGGCAAACCTTTAGATAGGTTACCCTTGGCTCACTGAATCATTTAGAGATAAGGTTAATGCCCTAAACTTTACTTGGGGTGACTCCTATGATACACTCATTTTATGTGCAAGGTGAGCACTAGTACAGATCAGCATCTGATTTATTTTTCAGATTTGTTGGCCTGATGAAATACCTAGCTTCACCTTATTTTGTATTTTTAGTGTCCTAAGATGAGGTAAACAGGATTAGAAATATGCAATTACAGGATGTAACTTTTTTTTAAACTTTATGGCAATGAGAGTTTGGGAATTTTCTTCCACATGAAGTGCGGTTTAAGGGTGGGAACTGGAGGGAAAGTACAAAGGCTTCTAGTTAAGCTTGAGTATAAATATTTTGAGGGAAACCTGTGCTTAATGTGACCTTAATAAAGACAGTGTTAGTGATGGTTGATTGGGAATACAAATGCTTGATTTGTGCTCATGGAGCCAGTAACATCAGCTTTTGGCACCTTGTTTATTCTTGGAGAAATACGACCTTTCTCTCTGGCTTGTTGAACTAGCTGAATAAACTGAAATGAGTAAAGTGCTCTCTTTGCACCTCCTTGACAGAAGCTACTGCTGTTAAAAGCTGGTTCAACATTTCAACAGATTCTGGTTTCAGTTGCTAATCCTGCGATGATAGCATTTGATAAATTGAAGCAGAAAACAAGTCCCCCTGAATGTTTGTTTCAGTGGTAGGTTATCATACCTTAGTGCTGGCTATAATAAAGTCAGAGACTTCTTAAAAATTCAAGCACGACATCTAAGCATATTCTATGCACTAATACAGTATGCTCAGTTCTTCTGCAGTACTTCAACATTTAGGACCTCCCAGCTAGATGGAAAGGGCAGAAGCAGCCGCTGTGTGAAGAGCTGCTTTTATCAGCAAGGGATAGGAAGAGTCCTGAACCACAAGCCCCTGCTGTGCAATCAGGGTGCACATCTGCAGTGGAGGTTCTGTCAGCCTTTACCTGGTCATGCTGAATAGCTGTGTGATGTTTTGGGCAACCTTTTGCTTAAGTTCCGGATTACCACCCCTAAGGAAGGAGTTGAGCTATTCCACATGTTGCTTACCTTGCATTCCTTGCTGGCATGGCAAAAGCTCAGAGTCAGTGATGCTAAGTCCTCCAAAGAGGTCCAGTGATAAGAGCAGATGTCTGCCCCTCAGCTGCTGTCAGCAAGAAATTGCCAGTTTGACTAAAGTTTCTGGCAGAATCAGTTGTGTTGGGCTACAGGTATTTGGCTGCAATAGGTAAATTTTATTTTTTGGTCATTGGCTCATTCAGAGCTCAAGGATGAAAAGTGGCTGGATCTTACGTGTCTAAGATGTTGATTTGCTCACAGCTGATTCAGTTACTGAATCTTTTTTTTTTGAGTGACAAGGGAAGATTTTTCTCAGAATGAAATGCTTCATGTCCAGGTCATAGGTAGTGCCAGTTGCTTCTTTCTTAGGTCAACTGGGAAGGAGGTGGTGTGATAAGATGGGTCTTTAGATTGGACTCCAGTGGACTATGTTCTGAGTTGCTCTGGGCATGATGGGAATGAGTCTTTCTGTTTTTTTCAGGCAATACTTTAGTAGAGAACCAGGTTGTATTGTAATCTGCAGAACTATGTGTGAGCAGTTAATTGATGCCACCTTTATGCCATAGGCTGCTTCTGTTCAGCTGAGAGGGTTCTTTGCTAATGAGAACTTATTCACCTTTAATTTTGGCAGCTGATACCTAAGTGGGGATCACCTTAAAAAATGGTGATGGTAGGTGCTAGTTGGGGTGGATTTCAATGGCTGAGAGCTGTGCATGGTGAAACTTTTCACCATCTCAATTGACTGTTGATCAGGCTCTGTCTGCCTTGAAATCCAGTATCTTACTTTAATGCTTGGGCCTTCAGAGCCTGGAGGCTGATAAACCCCTGTCCAATGCTTTGTTTTCAAGCACTGTTTTCAGGATACTTGCAGAACTATTAGAAAATGCTTCCTGATGGCTTACTGAAATCTCTGTGTGTTTGATGCAATTGCACCTTAGCATCACAGCTTTTGATTGATTGTTTTTTAAAAAGGAAATTCTTCTCATTTTTACAGTTGAATGGTATTCTTGTGCTGGAAGCCAACCTTTCAGGGAAGGTGCAAGTGAGAAATTACACAAATAGAAACTTCATTATAACACAGCGCTGCACAGAAACACGGTGTGACCAAGTATGCTGTGTCAAGAAGTATGTTTAACGTAGAGCAAGAGTCAATGTTAAAAGCTCTTTCAGAGGTGATTTAGGCTGGCTAGATGAAAATGAATACACTTAACATGAAAGGAAAAAGAAAAAAATTAATGCATTGTTAGAGTTGCTGTTTGATAGTCCTTAAGGCAATTTATTTCATAAGTTGTTTTTGCTAGTTGAAGGAACAGGTCCTGACACAAGTTGGAGGGGGGAGGAAGCTCAAGCATTATGACCAGTTTTCTCAAGTAATTTGGGGGGCTAAATACTTGTCAAGGCATTGTTTTCCTTGGGTTTTGTAACTCATTAATAGTGTGCTGCTTACAGTTCTGTTTTGTTGGATCTCATCTTCTTCCAAGTGATTTGTTTTGATTGCAAAGCAATTTGCAATGTGTGGGAATTTTTTTTTTTTTCAGAGCAGGAAATCAATATGGAACTTACTTACGGATAACTGATGGCAAGATTGAGCACTATGTTTAAAAGTTTGGTATTGTAGGCTACTTCCCAGAAAGCTTGAAATTAAGCAAATAGAAGTTTCTTAAGCACTTAGAATTATGTAATTGGTAGAACATTTAACTCCACAAAAATATTCCGTGGTGCCAAGGGAAAAAACATGTGGTGCTCTCAGCACAAAAGCTGCCTTCTGCGGGCCTCTGCATTGCAAGGTGCTGCAGGGCTTCTCCCTGTGTACTTGATCTTCTTTTTGTTGCCTTTAGGTGCCATTGGTGCTGATAAGCAGAGGTTTGATGCAGCAAAGGGATAAGGAACTGTGAGTGAACAGAGCCTGAAGTTGCTTGCTCCAGGTCTGAAGAGCTCCTGTTCAGAGCAGTCTGTTTCCAAAGCCAAAGAGCTGCTGAGCTGTCTGCAGGCAGGGAGGCAGGAAACTTCTTCTGTTGTTGGCTTACTTATCATAAGCACGGTTTTAATCTCTCATTCTCAGACCTGGGAGATACCTGATTGACCCTCAATCTGTTGCATATAAGTTTTCAAATGGTTACCTCTGTGAGCTCCACGGAATACCCCAAGGTATTTGGACAACAGTCTGTCCTCAGGAGGAAATGGACAAAATATTGGTGGTAGCCAGCTCCCAGCCCTTTCCCTGAGGCTTCTCTGATCCAGGTGGGATTGTTGTGTATGCTGGGAGGCACTGTGATTTCCAGTTCTGATGCTCCCTGGAAATACAAGATCATGTGCAGGTAGGTTCTGTTGTATGGCAAGAGGAGAGCTGTAGCAAGCTCGTGTCTGCCACTGGAATAAAAAAGGAAAGCTTGCCACAGCTTGAGCACTGTTGGTTTGCATAATTTTTCCATTGTTTGGCTCTGTTTGCATAAGTTTGCCCAGAATGATTCTTGGATAAGGTAAAATACAACATGATTTTTTTAAGGCTGAGTTAGAGGAGGGGAACAGGGAGAGACACTTATGGATTAAAAAAACCAACGCTAGAACAGCTTTAATGAAATAGTAACAATAAAAAAAATTAATAAGAATGAAATATATACAAACCCAATGTCAAACTCCCCAGGGACCAGGCTGGACTCAGTGGCAGACTGGGTCAGGATTCAGGAACTCACAGATTGGGATTGAAGGCAGAAGAACAGAGCGCTTCTTGGATGCTGGCCATAGAGGGCATGACCCTTCAGCTTTATACTCAATATGACATACATAGAATGGAATACTTTGTTGGTCAGGTTTGTGTCACTTGTCCTGTCTGCTGTTCCCCACAAATGTGAACTTTTTACTTGCTTATGACCCTTTTGCCTATGGCACTCCATGATGGCACACATCTGAGCAGTGGCCTTGCTTTGTACTGAAGCAAGAGCCTTTCTGCGTGCCATCCCTTAGTAGAACTGTAAACATCAAGAGTTGTCACTCCTAGAAGCAGGCATTGTTCGAGAAGATATGCTGTTAACTTTAGAAAGTGCAGTCACTTAGAAGAGACTGAGCTGAAAAGTAACATCACTGAAGGGGAGAATAGGTTCTGTTCAAGCTCAAACCAGGACAATAACAGTGCACAGAACTGTGCCTATTGAAATTTCTTGCCCATCTGTTCAAGAGATAGTAACTTAAAGCATGTAGATAGCTTTAGATCTGGTTCATATTCTAGGAATTAGTGAACATTTTTGACTCTATAGTGGTAGAAGGGTGGTGGGGTTTCTTGTGTGTAAAGCCTTAAGATCTCCAATATTGCAGTGATGTTATGCAGTGTCAGTGTGGGTCCACATCTGTAACTTCTCAAAAGCTCAAACATGGTTTTTGCCTCACTTCCTGAAGTCATGCTTACACTGCCTGCTATTTGACACAGTGATAATTTCACACCAGGAATCTTCTCTTTAATAGCACTTTAGGTCTACAGCATGGTGCTCATTTTGCATCTGGAGGGTAGGAAATGGCAGGAAAAACCCCATGATTACAGAACCTTGACTCTTATCTTTGACATACAGTTTCTCTGTGCAGTTTATGATCCTCATCAGATGTCCACAGTAATTAATAGTATGGACTAACCAGTGTAGATTTTATGTTGAACTTCTGTGTAACTGAGTTAAAGCTAGAAATGCAGTGCAGATGAACTGCAGTGTGGATGGACCAGAGGTTATGTGACTCATAAGATAGCAGGTCCTCTTATAATTTGGGCTGCATGTGATCAGATGTGTGCATACGCATATGCACGTGCACAAAATTAGCTTGCTATTTCCAGAGTGCTACTTCATTTTTAAGACCTTAGTGTTTTGTGCAGCATTATGAGTTAGAGGAATTGCAGTTAATCTTACTAAGCCTCTGCGGTAGCAACTCACTGAGAATGTCTCATCTCACCAAGCCAGTTTAACAGTAATAACTTTGGCATTGTGTACCCTCCCCTGAGGAGCCAGTAGCCAAGATGAGCAAAACTGATTGCCTGCCTCCACATTTTCTGAATTATTTAAAATGCATAAATATTTGCCCAAAGTGGCTTACAAATAGGAGAAAAATTATAAAGCTACTGAACTGACATACATGTAGGATGTTTTAGAGTCTTGTTTGACTTAGAGATGTGACCTTAGGACTACCTGGATTTTTAAAATTTTTTTAAATTGAGACCATGACATGGAGAAGTGGAATGCAAAGAGGCTGTTTGAAGTGGGTGACACTTTCAGATGTCATAGAATTTGTGATTAACAAAGAGAAAGCTACCTGGAAGCCTTAAGGTTACTTGCATAAGTTTAGTGCTAAAAGCATGACATGTGTTCCCACTGGTCTGCTTTGTTGTCTGAAAATTATAGAAGTAATTTAGAAATTCAGCTAAAGGGCTTTTTTCTTGGGAGATGGAACTTACGTTGATAGCAGTAGGGGCATGTTTGCAATAACTGCGTGACTCATCCCCAAGTTAAGATATGTATCCTAGTTAAAGTATTTAAAACATATGTTATAATATTTATTGTAGCAAAATATTTGGAGGGGTTAAGTTGCAATACCCTTTGTCAGAGTATTGGAATAGTTTAAGGGCCAGTACTTAGTTGTACCGCTTAAGTCAGTTCTTGTGGAATAGAGTCCATTGTGCAGAAATTCTCATTTTTAAATTAATCCTTGGATGACTCTGCAGCTAGAAACCTTTTGCTGTAGACCTAGATGAAGGCTGAAGTAATATTCTCTTTTGCAGCCCACACTTTGGCCTTGTCAAAAGGGAGCTGTGCAATGGAGTAGCTTTGACTTACAATATGTTCTGTGAAGACACGTTTATTCTTGCATGAATTCTACTTGTATAAGCCCCATGGATGTAAACTACACTGATGTGCAAGTGTTTGCTTATCTTGGCTAGAATAACTATCTCTAAAAGTGCTCACCTTTATTGAAAGAATGGGCTTTTTATAATGCATTGAAGAATGGGCTTCTTACAATGGATTGAAGAAAACTGAATTTCATCTCACTGCTCCTGATCGCTTCTCTTGCAGAATAGTAACTGTACCCTCTCTTGGTAGCTGAATGCCTTTCAGGAGTGCATTAAGCAGTATAACTTGAGAAGCTAACATCTCTTCTGTACCTTTTAAGCCTCTTGTAGCTACTACCTAAATCTTTCTAATTTGTCATTCATGTGATAACAAAATGCCCATACCCAAATGTTTCAGATGAAGGTGTGTGGCACTTTTCAGTTAAGGTGGAAAGAAAAGGCCTTTTCTATTCTTAATGATATTGCCACTTTGGTTGTGTCTCTGTTTAACCTTTTTTTTTTCTAATTGTGGTCATACTCAAAATGCTAAACAGAAAAGGCACTGAGTCTCAACACTTGTTGCAAACTGTTCAAATTCAGTGGTTGATGGCAGTGTTTCTTCTCTTGTGCAATTCTGTGTCAAGTGGTTCTTTGAGACAACCATGGCCATGGTTAAACAAGTCTCTATAAAGAACCTGTTGTTGCTTTTTTTGAAATAACTTCTAAATGAAACTAGGCATTTTATATTGCTGTAGGATCTCCATTGGAGCATATAAAATCGAACATTTTGAGACCAACATATGGAATGATTTCCATTTTTCAATGTCTGCCAGAAACCTGAAAGCTTATGCGCTTCAAAATTTGACTAATATGCTTTCTGTGAAATTTGACTTTCTTTTTCTTCTGGTAGTAGTCTTATTTGTGTGAAAGAAGCTTGACAGCCTTTGGCCTGAAATACAGCAATAGCAGCACTGCTGAGGGAAGCTGATTAGATGGAGTAGACTTCACTGAGACTGTGAACTTTGGGGCTTTTTACATTTTGGAATTGGCTGGATTATTTGTAAAGATTGGTTAACACTGAAGTTTGTTTTGCCCCTCAGAGGTTTATGGACAAACTCATCAGGAGCTAAAGACGAATCTTGGCAGGGTCATTGTGGCATGTCACTCTTGAGATGTGTTTTAAATGGCAACAATAGCCAAGTTCATGGTCTTGAACCCGTATCCTCCATGGCTGTTCTCCAGTTGGAGAAAGATCATAGTTGTATTGGCTCCTACTAAGGAAAGATGGGGTAGGAAGGCTGCTGATATTGGGCACTTTTTTCTGGATATTATTCTGGAATAGGTCTGGCTTCTACTGCTGTTAGAGGTGATCTCTGATTTCACTGATACAGAGCAGCCCAGTTAATGTTCAACTTAGACAAATAATTTTTAAGTTTTCCTTCAGTTTGCAGGCTTATTGCATATGTAGGTATTTGGTGGTTCTCTTTTTCATTTCTCTGGTGTAAGTGATATGCTTATGTTTGGGCTCTTCAACCAGGGACCGTATTTTGCCTACAAGGTACAATTTAAGTAACATGCCGTCAGTCAACAAAAGCTGAGGAAAGCCGTGCTGCTTAATGGGAATGACCATGGAGACCACAGCTAGGCTGGCTGCTGTAGGTAAATGCTGCTGGCCTTGGACAGGGAGCTTCCTGCTGGGACTTGCAGGCTTGTTGCTAAGTGGTGGATCAGGTCAGGCAGGGGTAAGAGGAGTAACTATCCCAAAGCATGATATTGGCTGTTCCTAGACCTTATGGCAGTGCAATGAAATGTCACATGGTCATATCTTCAGCATGTGCTCCATACTTGAGATCTTGCCTGCTGTTCAAGTAGGTAATGCTACATACTGTGAGGTCAGCTCTGTGCAATAGTGGAGGCATGAAGGAAGATTCTAGTATGCTTGTCCACAAAAGACCTGTTTTGATGCTACCAGGCCTCATTGTCTTTGAGTCCATCTCAGGTGTCTCCCTCTTTCTTCTTCTCTTTTCCTGTAATGGACTGACTGTACTTTGGGGCATGACTGAGGGCTGACATAAGGTCACCACATGTGACCTGGTTAGAGCTTCTGGTGTCTCAGCCTTGTTCTGCTTCATCTTTCTCTCTGCATCTATCAGCTGTTCTGAGCACTTGAACTTCTTTCACACATTTCCAAGAGAACAGTGATGTATTTTTGACCTGCCTACTTCTAACCAATACTTTTAAGATAGCTAGTTTCTGCTATTAAAACAGAAGTAAACTTGCTGGTGATGCTAGGAGGGTGCCTGAGTTACACATCCACAAAGCTCTGGTTGGAGGTTATTAGACAGAAAAACTCTTTAGATGTCGGCATCTGCATGAGTTCTGTTGTATCTTTAACTCTGGCGTGCACCAATGTATTTGGAAGTTCCTAGCTGTTTTGTTCAGCATGCATTAGTTTGTAGATGGGGTTATAAGTCAGTTTTGGGGTTTTTCTTCCCTTCTCTTGTTGCATTGGAGCAGTGACTTCTGTACTCTAGAAAGGAGGACAGATAAAGTATGTTTCCTGGAATACACTCTTTATAAATAGTGTCTTTTTTCATTGTTGTCATCTAAACTCTATTCTAAATCTTTCTATTAAAAAATAGTTATTATGAAGCAGGTGTTCTATGGCAGAAGAACACAATGAGCATGCTGGGAAAGAAGCTCTCTATTCTCAGAAGGGACTTCAGTTTTGCTATGCTACCTTTATGTGATTCACAATTTTCTTGCAATTGTAGCAATGGAGAAAAACTGAGGATGACAAAATTTAGGCTGAGCCCAAACCTACTATTAATGGTGGTTGATGTGTTGAATTTGAATCTTAGTAACTAGATTATGTCAACTTGAAATAAGAGTATTATTGGAAATCAACTTCTTCCAAGAAAGGTTTGTTGTCTGTTATTAGAAGATAACCAAATGTTGTCTTCTGGTAGCAGCCAACAAGGTTTCTTTGGTACATGTTTAGTTGAGCTTTTTTTGGTAAAACTATTAAATATTGCTGTGTCACATTTACTCTGAATGTGAATTGCTATGGTCTGATGTTAGACAGGGTGAAAGGGATACACAATCTAGAGTTCATCCTCTGTTAGGCCCTTTGTGTGGCTGAAGCCTGGCACTCATCGAGAATAGTCCATGGATACTACACAAACAGGATGAGAGCCAGGACAGTGCATTGTTCTGGATCTGTTGGTGAACATAAGAGGTGCTCATCTGAAGGACACAGGGCTAGGATTGGAAGAGTCGTGTGGAAGTATGGGGGCTTTGTACATCTTTGAGTGTAAGGTAGGGCCAAGATGTTTTTTGACAACAGTAAGAGGCAATATAACTTAGTGAACAGGATGGGGACTGAGTGTCTTTTATCTGTAATGGGTTTGTATTCACGATCCTGGATAAATTAGCATTTTTATGTAAAATGGATGTATCTTATAATAGCATAGTTAACTAAATCTGTAGGTAGAAAGTGTTTTGCTTTTTATAAATAGCAAATGGGAAAGCGTTCTCCCAAAACAAATTCAACTTGTATGTTTACAAGTACAGTATTTAAATTTGGAATAACTGAAGAAATTGTCAAGCAAATAACTTTCAGGCTGCTTAAGTACAAAAGCAAAGAGATTTTTGGAAGAACAAGTGCTCATTCCTGGTTTTTAAAAATAAAATCCTGAGCAGTTTCCTGAAGAGCCCCAGTACAGATCCTGATGTACTGACAAGTCACACTCCTCTGCACAGACTTTGTCCATGAGGCAGCTGCAGCAATTCTCTATGAGCAAAAAATAAAGCTGGGGTTGTGTAACTCAACCTGGGGGAGGAGGGGGACATTCCTGGTGTTGAAGAGAAAGCCACCAAGTCAAGGCCTGGGTATGTAGGCTTGCTGGGGGAGACACATGCTATACAGGCTTCACAAATAATTCTCAGAGTGCTTTGGGAAGAATCTGGATAAACTTCTCGTTGGAGGAGACAAAGCTATGCCTTGACTGCCTCATTTGAAATGTCTGAGGAATCTGCACTGGTTTCAGAGCAACCCAGCTTTTTTTACCTTCCGCCTCTGGGATTTCTTTCTTGTACTGTCTTAATTGCTACTGCTTCTTGTTCCCTTCTACTAGAGCCACTCCAGGTCTTCTCTCTTGTGCTTTGAAGGTTAGGTTCAAAACAAAGCCTCTCAGCAATGGTGAAAACAGCCTCTGGGATTTGATGTCAAGTATGGAAGTGTGAAATGGCTTGGAGCTCCATAGCATGGCCAGGGGAACAGCCTGGCATGGTGCTTCGTGGAGCCAGCACATTCGCAGGACAAGATTTGGGTCTAGTAAGTTAAGACGAGGTTTAAAGTATATTACTGACATGCCTCCTAGTTCTGTTGTACTTGTCACCCGAAGTGCAATTACCCAGGCTATGCCACAACACTGAGCTTAAAGCACACGGGCAGAAAGCCAAATTCTACACTTAGCAAGCACTTTAAATAGAAAAGCACAGCACAACTGACCTGCAGGTACCTTTCCTTTTAGAAGGAAAGCTGGTGCTTCTAATTGCCAGAGGCTTCTTTGTTTTAATTATAAATACATTGATAAATGCTGTTGTAGAATTCTTACTTGCTAAGATGTTTGGTCACACCTTAATGTGATTGCCCTGCAGAGTTTGAGTTTCAGGCAGAATACAAAGTCTTTTCCTGTTCGGGTTTGGCTAATCTTGTATTAATAGTTACAGTGAAAGGAACACTCGGAGCTTTCTCCAGTGACACTGTGTCAACCATGGCAAACCACCAAGGTCCACAGTACTAAACTGTTGAGATAGTTTATAGTGTTTAAGTATGTCTGCATTGCAGCTAAGGTACATTTGACCTGTCTCAAGCACTATGGCGCTCTGGTAGCGACAGCGTGATATTTAACACCAGTTGTGAACTGACCCAGCTTAGGAGCTGGTTTTACAGCCCAGGCTTAATCCTGCGTTGCCATGGCTCGACCGCTGCCAGTATCCGTGCTAATGGATGCAAAGCTAGTACAGTTGCAGTGGTAAATCCGTAAAGTCACAGCAGCAAGGGCCATGGAGACATACACTTGGGAAGCTACTCTCGTATTATTTCAGACACTGGTAGCTTTAGTAAAACTTAACCAAACCTGGCTTAACTGTTTCTTTTGGCTTATCCAGCATTTTACAAGATGTAAATTCTCATCAAAGCTCTTATTGTGATTGAAGTTGTGATGCCTTCTTTTTTAGGTCTAATGTAGATGGATTGCAGAGAGTGGAGTACTATGCAGGGTCTTATTTCCCTACTTTTGCTGTGGTAAAACTGTTGAAAATGGGATTGTCTTCTGAAGACTTAGCTTCTTGCAGAGTTCAGCTGAATTGGCCCCCAGGTTTTGTGGCAGGAGAGTCTTGACAGCTTAAGCCTCACTTAGTTAAAACATGGGTATAGGTATGGGGATTATCGACTTACTAAATTCTTTGTGGAAGTTCTGTGGTGTTTTTTTTATAGACACATGGGTGTGCATTTCAAGGCCTAGTTGAGTTTGATAAGTATTATAAGAAATACTGAGTCACTCAGCTTCTCTTGGTAACAGAAAACAAAATAGAAGGAGGCTCCAGTGAGTTATTGAAAGTGACAGCATAGGCGTGCACGAACCTGGTTTGGATGTGTACCTTTGTGATTGCTTCTTCCCCTTCATTGCCTCAGTGCCTTGGAATTTAAGCTATCGGACTTCTTCCAGCTTTACAAGAAACCCCACTTCTGAGGATATAACTAAAACAAATCTGTACCTATGAAAGGAAATGGAGATTCTTAGGATGGATCTCGAAGGCTACTAAAAGTTCTTTAAAAAAAAGCCAGTCAGATTTCAAAACTGCTGTTTCTGGCAGCTGATTTCCTAGAAGTCATGGTGAATGAAAGGGAAGCCCAAGATAGATGAGCTGAGGTGCTGGTGTTGATGAAGCAGTTGTCTTGGCAACTGCAGTCACTTAAATATCTCTAGGAAAATAGCTAGCAAATGTTAAAATTGAGAAATGGATGGGTTGACAGAAGAACCAGGAGCAATGAGCAGCTTAGAAGTTTATACAGGGAATTGATTTGACTACGATAGGAAGTTGCTGTTGCCAGTGGTGAGTGATGCAACCCTGATGGTTATTCTCTTGTAATGACAGTGTGTCTGGCTGCCCTCTTGATACACAAAGCAAGATCCCTGGGGAGAAACACTGACCTCCCAGGGTATACTCATTCCCCAAAAAGTGGCTGATGAATGTGATGTGAATTCAGGTACTACCAGAGTGCTTCATTTTGCAGCTCCACTGTTTGGTGTAGTCATACAAATATCCCAGCAAAACCCAGTGCAAAGTAAACCCTGCATGCAAGCAAATATAAATGAGATTTGTATTGTATGTTAGAGCCAAGATGCAGAAGCTAAAACTGTGTCAGGGATTGTTGTAAGTCATCATAGTGCTTATCGTGGTGAGAAATGGAGACATCTTACCATGTGTGTTTTGCTCATCGTGACTGCACATGCTGTTTTGTGGTTCTGTAGGTAAAACTGGCAAGTTTTACTTTCCTTATGGAACATTTAATTCTTTCACATTGGCGCAAAAAAGCAAACCCCAGAGAAAGCCTGACTGAATAAAACAAGCAGAGTTAGAGCCAATTGTTTCCTGCTGCCACAAGCGTATTTGTAACTGCCAACTATGACAGGTATTTCTACAGACACTGAATCTTAAGCAGAACACCAGGTGCTCAGAGAAGTTACAGAAGACTAAGTGAATGCTTTCCACTTGTCATCTAATAGCTGGTTTCTGAGCTTCTCTTTGTGTAGTAACTTGTGAAAAGTTGTAGTCAAAAGCTTTGTGCAAATGGAGGTTGAAAACTCTTAAGCTACTTCTTGCTGCAAAGGGCACTAAGTATGGAAAACAGGTCATAGGATCAACTTCCCATCAAATTTTTCCTTATTTTTTCTAGAAAAAAATCCTACTCTACAAATATAGGAACAGCACAATATATATTGGTTTTTACCTACATGGAAGCAACCTGGTTCTGGGGTAATGATCAGGATATTAGGCAGGTTTGATGTTTCTGTGATGCAGATCCAGTTTGATGCTCTCTATTTCATTTGAAGCTTTGATCATTTGACCAGCTATTTCTGCTTAGCCACATATTTTTAGCCTAAGCAAAATCTCTAATGTTCTCTACTAGCAATGTAAGCCAGTGTTACAGTTAATAGTTGATTGGGCTTCTGAAGCCTTGCCAAATTAGAGGGAAGTTTTCCTTTGTGAGTGGCATCAGCTTCTGCAGTATTGAAATGTTAAAGTAAAAAGTTGCAGTCCCTGATGTAATGCAGATACTGATGGTAGTGGGTTTTTTTTATTCATGAGTGGCTTTTGCTGAAGGAGCAATGGCAAAACCACTTTCTAGCTTACAAGCTTTTACCCTGTCTCTCTTCTCCCTCTGACCCTGCAGGGTGTTCTTAGACTCAAAGTGCTAATCTCAGGTACAGGACTTCAGACTTCTTAAGGCTTCTGAAACTTCATCTGACACTGATCAACAGGTGAAGGTTCACAAATCTTCTCTGGAAGAAGAGTGGTACATTTTCTAAATATTTCCTATCGTGAGCAATGAATATTTAAAGAAGTGAGGGAGCATGGGATGAAGTCTGGATCACCTGATATAAACTCCTTGAATTCTCTACTTATAGTGAACTGCTCTGCTGTTTGGATCTGCTATTCTTTTTTTTTTTTTTTCTGTCTACTTTCACTATTTTAACAGCTAAAAGTTCCAAAAAGGCCTGGTTCAATGAAAACCACTGTCTTGTCAAAAAGAAGGTTGGTATAGGGAGCTTTATAAACTAGGCACATGAGGAGTCTGGTTTTTATTTTTTTGAAGAAAGTATATGGTAGCTGACGCTTAGCTGGAGATGACTTGGTAATTATAGTTCCTTTGTCCGAATCCCTCTGCCATTCCATGGGGCTAATGGCAAATTAAGCTGCTTTTTGGAAATATGAGCAATGCAGGCTGCTAAAAATATTTGGTTTCTGCACACTTGTAATTATTCTGTCAGACTTGCCCTGGGCCAAAAGCTTGGAGTCCAAGGTGTGAGGTCAAAGTGGTTAAACTCCTCTAAAATGAATGAGTAGCCCTACCACTGGTGGCAAACCTTCTTCTGGATGGTTGATCTGCATTAGGATGGGACAAAGCAAGCCTCTTAGACTCGGGTTTTTTTCTCTAGCTTCAGGTAGCAGCTGGTTACTGAAATCAGTAGAGAATTGCTTACTTAGATGTTCCATTTTGATGGTCTAGGTGTTTTTTTGTGATCTGGCTTTGAGGATGAGTCCCATCCACTTCTGTGACTTAAATGTCTCAATCCTAGTTTAACCTGTTTGTGAGTATGAACCAGCTATAGTTTGACCTCTGTTGCTTTTACTTCAGCATAAATGTAATAAACAGTTGAACAGACTCACTAGAGAAGATTGAACCTGAGTAAGTGAAATCTAGTTTTACTTTTTTGTAGGCTGATCCTTGGTATGATTTTGCTAACAGTTTCTAGAACAATGGACATGGTTTCTACTGCTCTATGCTAAGCAAAACAATGAGAAAGAACAATTTATGATATAGTAGCTGACTCATGCCACAAGGCTTGATATTCCTTTAATCCTTTTATAAACTGTTTTATCCTTGCTAATGTAATTGTGGGTGTTCTTATTACCCATATAATGCCTAATCCCTTTTGAACTCTGCTAAACTGGTGGCCTGAATGTTATTTAGCAATAATTAGCAAAATACAGGTGGTTTGTGTATTGTTTAACTCTTGATCAAATCTTTGAAATTTTTTTTTTGTGCTGGCCTATTGCAGTTTTGTGTTGGTAGTACTTGCACTGCTGAACAGTGAATGGGAACTCTGGGTGGGTGCTAGCTCACTACACAGAATGGTAGGGGGTTGGATGAGACCTCTGTAGATCATCTAATCATTGCCAGCCCTGAGCTTGGATCTTTTAAGCTTGTCTTCAAATCTCTTGTGTTGTGTTCCCACTTGACATGGGAGGCTTTTAAGAGTGCTTAATAGTCTCCTTCCCAAAGTATGGAGTATTTTGTAGGAAGCTTCACCTTCACAAAGAAAACACATCATCTCTGTCCTTTTTATGCAAATTTGTGAGTTTCATTGCTCAATCCCATTCAGCTACTTTCAGTTCAACTGTGGTCGTCTTAGACATGGCTATGATACAGGAGGAACAGTAGCTGGTGTTCAGACACTTTGGATATCTGATCTGGAGATTGTTTAGGTTTGTGAGGGTATCACAGAGGCTTTTACTTCGTGATTCTGATTCCTTTTTCTTCCTTTCTCAGATGCACTTGATCTAGGCAAGTTTGGTTGTTCAAGGTCAAAGTTGTACTTAAAGTTAAGGAATAGTACAGGCTTCTTAAATAATCCCTGCTATGCTTTTGTTGCAATATTTTTATCCCACATGGTCTTGCCTTGTAACTCTCATCACAGTTCTAGAGCAATCTCTGGTAAGTAGGGTAAAGAACTAAAATTGTGCAGAGGTGCCTGAAGTGTCAACAACTTCAGTACAGAAGAGTGATATTAAGGGCCACCCCACTTATTTTAGGTGCTCAGCTTTGTGGAGGGATGTGGAGCAATTATGCCTTTTCTTGTCTGGGGACAGCTGTGCCCTTCTCAGGGCTTTGGCTTGTGTGAGAAATTTAATGTGTCTCTCAGTCAGAAGTACTGGTCAGACTTGGCTTATTGCCTGAAGATGTGTTCAGTTCCCCCTTCATCTTGAAGGGACTAAACCCATATCTTCTGTTTTTTGGGGGCCAGGTAATGTAGTCTTCAGGCTGTGAGTTGATACTGAGGAATAATTCCCCTTGTTGAAACTTGCCTCCTGTCCTCTTGGCTTCATAATGGGGTAGGGCCAAAACCCAATGTTGTGGCTTAGGGTCAGTCCACTAGACCTACAGCAGATGTTCTCTGTTAACCCCTCTTTCCCCCCCAAATAGGAGAAGAGGAGGAGGATAAGGGAGAAAGACTTATGGATCGCTGTTGGCCCCCTCCCAAATGCGAGAGGAAGGGAATGAGAAAGACTTTCAGATCAGAAAACTAAAGCAGCTTTAATAAAGGTAATAATAATAAAATGGAATATGTACGAAACCAGTATTGAACCAAACCCCACCTGATGGCAGTTACATCACTCTCACCACTGAGGCTGTGGAGCTGGCACTGGTGAAGTCCCATACTGGGCTCAGCAGCAGAGGGGAGCTGGGTAGAGGAGCTGGGTTCAGGAACACACAAATTGGAATCAAAGGCAGAATGGACGGAGCCCTCCTCAGATGCCAGCCATTGACAAAAAGGATGAAGAAGGCACAAAGAGGACTGAAAAGGGTGGCGAAGTTCACAAAGGGTGGCAAGGAAAGGGAGGGCCAAGAGGGCAGAAGGAATGAGACCCTCATCATTTATATTGAATATGACATATATGGAATGGAATACCTTGTTGGTCAGTTTAGGGCCCCGTGTCCTGTCCACCCGTCTGCACAGGTGTGATCTTTCACTTTCTGCACTCCCCTGATGCGGTACACAAGATGTAGCAATGACCTTGGTCTGCACACCAATCCTTGATAGGAACTCTAAACATCGAGTGTTATCACTACTAGAAGCAAAGTTGGTTTGGTTCTAACTCAAACCAGGACATCCAGCCAGCAGTGAGGGAACATGCCTCTGGTAGCCTAAGGTGCTCAGCTGGAAGGAGGGATTGCTCCTGTTTATCATCTCACTTTCCAGTGTGAAATATTTATAATCCTGACAGCTTTTTCCAAGTTCTGTGCTCTTAGCAGTCAGACTCCTTTTGTTTTCTGGCATGGGCTTTTGCGTTCCTGTCTGGGCAGTGGCCTGATGCCAAAAGGAAAGCTGAAGAGAGCTGTGCTTAATGCCCTTCAGGGCAGGGCATCCACCCAGAAGGTGGAGGATGCAAGTTAAAGTGCCTTTGGGCCAAATGCCCCAGTACCAGCTGACTGAATAAGGTGTCCCAATTTAGCTTTTTTATTGTAGGAAAATAGGACGATCATCTGAACAAAATGCATGGTAAAGGTGGCCACGTACAGGATTTCAGACTCTTGAGCTGGCCTCATACACATACTTGTGTGTGACCTTGAGTTCAGTGTTAAATTTCCAGAGTTTGGTGTTCAGGACATGTCAAGGCATTTCCTTCCTTGTAACTTCTGTTGGGCAGGTCACCAAGCACTACTGAGAAGGAAAATGTGGAGAATCCTGGGTTTAGACTTGGAGTTTCCCAGGGTGGGTCCCTAGTCAACACTGGCTCCTGAGATGCACTTTGCAAGCACCAGGCTTGCAGTGCTCACCTAGGCAATACTTATTGTGTAGCTTCTGTTCTAGAAGTGTCCAGAAAATCAAAGGGTAAGATACTTGTAAGGAGCTATTAATGAATCTCTTCTGGAGGGTGCAGGATCCTTTTCTTTCCTGTTTAAACTTACGTTCTTATCTTTGTGGAGGACACTTCTGTTATAGATGGGGTAGGGAGGTAGCCTCAAGCAGTTCCTGTTCTGTACTCAGTGTCATGTCATGTATTTATGGGAGAAAATCTTTCAGTGTAGCAGGAAGAAGACTTTAAAATCCATCCTTATAAACACTTAGTCATTGACTGCCTTTTTTTGTGTATTCCCAGGTTTTTCCTGTGAAATTTTCTCACTATTTTGCTGTAGTCTGTCTCTTTGATGAAGCTGTGATTTTTAAAGACATCATTTCACATGGGAGGCAACTTTAATGCCCTATGATAACACGTACAAGAATGTCAGATCAGTCAGTGTTTAATTTGCAAATTAAAAACCTTGCTGTTGTGGCTTTTTGTGTTAAGCTACTGAACTGTAAGGATAATGAACTGGTGATGCAGACTTCCATGGTCATTAATCTGATATTGCCCTGGCTGTGTTTAAAGCTAACTGTTCACAGCAAAAAAGCAAATGAGCTATGTGTTACTTTAGATATAATTAGATACGCTGCCTTGTATGTTTACTTTGGAAATTAGAGCAGATGCATAAAACCCCTACAATATAGGCTGCAGTGCCCAGTGCAGAAGTGATTGTACAGTGAGCATGAGCTCTACAGCACATATGGCTTCATGCACAGTGTGGGTTACCCTGCTTTGGATTTCTACTTTTCCCCCACTCACAGGACAATGGCAGCGTTTTAATCCAGCCAGTAAAATGGCCCTATGTGAAATGGGAAATATGATGTTTGCACACATAGTACTCTGAAAAGTTGTGCAGCATTGCAGCAAAAATGAAGGATGACTCCCGAGGTCACTTCCCCAGCATCCAGCTCCTCATTTTTCCCTCTGAGGAAGATCAGAAATGTTGATCCTGAAATGTTGTCCCATTTGCTGTTAGTACAGGCTGTAAACAGCCACTGTTTTCAACCTTTGCATCTCTTCAGGGTTTTCATCTGAAAAGATGACGTGACTTTGCTGAGCAACATGAAACAATAGTTAATTAGGTAGATGTCTTCCAAATATTTGTTTTGAAACACTTTGAAGCCATAAAACACACTGGATCTGCAGCAAAGCTACCAGTATACGTGCTTCTAGCACGAGAGCTATCTTCCCAGCAGGAGAAAGTATTTCATTCTACAAAGCCCAAATTGACTGGTTGAGTGTTTTTGGTGTGGGTTCTTTAAAAGCCCCTAGAACTGACTTGGTAGCTAGTGGTCCAGTGTTAGCTTAAGCATCTGATTCTTCTTTTTTCTTCTTTCGTACACTGATACTTTGAACAACGCCCTATTGGGAAGAGGCTGGTGGAAAATAGTGCGGAGTAACCTTGAGCAGCAAACAATCTGGTACTCGAATGAGGCTGATCTCTGCATAACGAGTAAAGGAGTGTATTTTGCAACTTCTCTCCCTTTGCACGGCTGTTGGCCTATTTTAAGGGTGAGATACATGTTACTGCTTGTGTAATGTCCAGTGTGATGAGACTGACTTGTTAGGTGTTCTCAAACCTGCAAAGTTAGCCCAGCCCACAAATGCTGTAAGAGGTTTGTGGCTACTAATGAGCTGCAAAAGTGATGGTTACTCTACAGCTTGTGGTATGCAAATATAAGTGAATTAGAGGTCTCTTAAAAGCCCAGCATGCTCTGAAGGGTGGTGACAGGTGATTTTTCTGCTCTAACTTGTCTGTGTAAGAGCTGGCTTCTGGTGAGTGCTCGCTTCTTCCATTCTTCCAAAAAGTTAAGCACAGGATGGTAATGATATACTATGTAGAGGTACATGTGCTGCTACAGCCCTAGTTTTAAAATCTACATTAAAATCAGGTGATCACTAAGTCTGGTCAAAAATTGCTGGCTTGGCTAGCTTTATCACTAAACAAGGAAGCAGGTTACTAATCTAAATTGCTGCCATCCCCTTGCACTACAGCTGCCGAGATACTGCTCAGGTATTAGGATAGAAAAGGGAAGAAAGCTCTGGCTGTATCTTTTCTTCTCAGAGTAGAGAGTGCTGATAGAATCTATCTATGCATGCTTGTATGCAGTGTTCAGATTATCGACAGATGATTAACACTTAACACCACAACTGACAGTCTACAAAATTGTCCTGTCATGAGTTTGCTGGGAAAGATAACAGGCATTTGTGCAGGATTCAGTCATAGCCAAAGGTTCACGGTTGGTATTTTTTCCTGTGTATGCAGTCCTAGACTCACTGAAAGAACCAAGTGGCTGCTTGGTCTAAGTATGTCCTGCTTGAACTGTTGATGCTTAACTCTAGAAATAAAGATCTAAGTGGTCACTTCTTTCATAATAAACCATGAAGTTAAAAATTAGGGACTTACTGTCTAGTTTGTTACCTGGCTGCACAAATGGTGGTGCCAGCTATGGTGCCAGGAGGGGTGGGAGGAGGAACCTCTGCTGTGACTTGTGCTGTTCTGTTCTTTACTTAGGGCTTGTAGTGTTTGGATGCTAAGGTATTAAGCTATAATACTGAGGATTTATTAGACCCATAGTTGACTGTAAGAAGTAGGAAACAACAGTTTATGCACTTTCGTGTTTGGGGGGGTTCAAATGCCACTGGCAATGATGACCACACTGCCAATGTTTATCTGCTTATAAATAATCTGTTTGATGTAGTAATTCTGATGGCTGCTTGTGACCTAATCTGACAACACATTCACTGTGGAGCCCTGAGCTTGTCCTATTTGGTATCTAACTGGTTAGCTCTTCTTACAGTACCTGCTAGCCCTCACTTTTTTAAAGGATAAATCTAAACAAGCTCTGGGGCCATTTGGCATTGAGCTTCCAGTGCTTTGCTATTTCCCTTGGCAGTTGGTACGCCGCAGCTGTTTGTGCACAAGCATAACTGTACATGTGGGCATCATAATAGCCACTACTAATGTCTATAGTGATGGAGAGAAGGTATCAAGCAAGCTTGATACTGATAAGTGTCATGTTCTTCAAAGATAGCTGGGGAAGGAAGGCATCTTCATTAGTTGGAAAAATGCAGATGGAAGTTTAGGTTTCTAGTTAAACTTAGTTCAGTAGAAGTTTGTCCGATGACAGTAGGTGGTCTCCACACTGCTGTTTCTTCTGGGCATCTGTAACAAAGTCTACAAGGATGCTTCTTCCTCTTTGCAGTGCCTTCTCAGTTGAGGACAAAGATTTCAATTCCAAGAAGTCCAAGCCACATCTTTAATCTCCTTTTAAAACTACTTTGCATCTGTTCTCAGCATCTAGTACTCCTTGAGCTTTCTCAGTGCTTTAATGACTCCACTGTAACATTTTTCTATTATTTTAAAATGCTTCCTTGCTGTTGACAGGCTCTTCATGCTACAGCACAGTGAAGCTGACTGCATGGAAAATCAGCTGGAAAGAATCTCCAAATATGGTTTTGGCACTAAGATGAGGTTATTTTCAAACAGTTGATATTTGAATCAAACTGTCATATTTTAATCTGTTGTCCTTCCCAATACTGATTTATGCACTAAATCACAATTGCTTATGTCTGCTCAGTTCACTGTTTTGTTCCTGATACTGCCTGGTAGGTTTTAATAAAAAGCTTAAGGCAGCTGAGCTTGCACTCTGTATTTTAATGGGGAGAAGCAGAGGAACAAAAGAAAGGCTTCAGATATGGATTGGCCACCCCTTGTAAATGAGTATAGGCATTTGTGCAAACAGCAGCACATGCAGATGAGATGCTGAGTGATGTGAGTAGTGGCAGCCTAACCCCAGAGATGGACACCGGAGGCTCACCTGGAGTCTCTGCAGAGCATTTTGATGGAGAACACTGCAGTGCAGCTTAGTACTCCTGATCTGTCATGTTAGCAGGAGGATAATTAGCTGAGTTTCTCAGTTAGCATTGTAAATCTTGATTCCCCCACAGCGCTTTTTTTTTTTTGTATTTTGCATTACAAGAGTTTGGTAAGTGCCACTTGAACTGTGTGGCATGTTGAAAAATGGTACTGGGCTAAATCAGGCTTTCTGAAAGCATTCTCTGAGAAGAATCCAGGAGTCTAAATGATGACTTGTGGAGTGTGGGTGGTCAGTTTGGTGGGTGGTCAGTTTGGTGTCTTCTCTGCATCCTTCCTGTACAGACAGATGCTTCAAGGCTACAAAGTTGCAGAGTAAAATGACACACATAATACCTGAAAAAAATTTGGATTTTAGGCTATTCTAGGCTATCTAAACCATTCTAGAAGCTGATGACCTAATAGTTCAGTTGGAGGAGATCAGGGCTACTAGGATATTGAAATGATGAACAACATGCTACTAGGTAGAAAACCTTCCAGTGTACTCTTGCTTACATCTTGGGGAAGGTCTAAATGTGTTAATGAGGTTAAGGAAGTTTTCTTGAGTTAGATGACCAATGGTTTGTAGAGGGCAGTTTCAAGGAAGGTAACTGAGTGACTGTCTAGCTTGTGATACCACCACAGGTTCCCTTTATTTACTATGCTACTCTGTGCAAGTGCACCAGGTTTTATGCTGATGCCTGACCCAGCCAAAAAATTTCTGAAATGCCCCAGCTCCCCATACATACCATATTTCTGCATGTGCAATTCATGCTCCAGATTCTATAGACCTGCTGCTCTGCTTTATAAACACTACTTAGCAGTTGTAGAAATGCTGGTTATTAGAGCTGGATTGCAGACATTTTTGCCATAGTACACAACTTGAACCAAGCAGCTGCAGCTTGTTTCCTGGGATACCGGAGCAGAAGCCATGAACAGATGAGATGCTGTTCCTCTTTTGCTTTTGGACTCACTGATTAGGTTGCCAGTGTTGTCTAATCAACTTGTTTGAAGTGTACAGTATTTGGAAAGGATTAGCAAAATCAGTATGATGTAATTTATTTTGTAGCACATGAAGTTGAAGACTGGTGATGCAGTCGAAGGCAGGCATCTTTATCATTCACTCCACTTTCTATGGTAGGTGCAGGTTGTCTACTCATGTAGCTCTCAAGTGTCCTGTTAGGAAGGTTAAGGATTCCTGATGATGCTGTATGTTACTGTGAATGTTGTCTGTCTGAAAATGAGACAAGATAACTTATCAAGCATTGTGATTTTTTTTTTTTTCAAATATATACCCTGATGAGTTGCATGCTGTCTTAATTTAATACTGATGCTGGAAGTTAGCAAGCTTTGACCTGAGCACTTCAAATGTTGGGAATATCAAAAAGTACCTTGAAGAAAAGATGTTTTTTAGAGCTTCTCTTTTCGTGTAGTGAAT
>VYZX01019102.1:0-49499 GCA_013401335.1 Brachypteracias leptosomus | reverse complement strand
CCTTTTGGTACAGCAAGAAGGCTCTTGGATCTGATACTCAACTTCCTGTACTGCCTTCAGTGCCAGTGAAGTTACTGCAGCTCCAGTCCCTGATTGAGACCATTTTGCTCAGCTGAAAATGTTTTTCCCTGGGGGCTATGAAAACTGGGACAAGGTGGGGTAGGAGGGACTGAACAGCGCTTCTAGTGAATAATGCCTAATGCCCAAGAATGGCAACAAAGGGAACTTTGTGGGGTTTTTATCTGCAGGAGTGCTTGGAATCAGTTCCTGCAGTTGTCCCTCATGCCGCTACCCTTGGTAGTGCAGGTACCTGCTCTGTGTTACCTGAAACNTCTGAAAATGAGACAAGATAACTTATCAAGCATTGTGATTTTTTTTTTTTTCAAATATATACCCTGATGAGTTGCATGCTGTCTTAATTTAATACTGATGCTGGAAGTTAGCAAGCTTTGACCTGAGCACTTCAAATGTTGGGAATATCAAAAAGTACCTTGAAGAAAAGATGTTTTTTAGAGCTTCTCTTTTCGTGTAGTGAATACCAAAATACCAAATGGTAACCTTTAAAACAAAACTTGCATACTTTCTGTAACAGGAATTTGTAGGAAATCTCCTGCCATTTGTGGTGGTAATGAGCGGTGGAGGGGACAACTTTTTCAAACTTCAAAGCATAACATGCTAATTTGGAACTGTGTTGAGTGTCTTGAGTTGCAGACTGTTTGAGAGACAGATCCTTACCCTACTGCTAAAAGCTAGTTTGGTTCGAATGCGTGTATTTAATGTTTGTGATATAGGTAATGGACTGAAATGGATACACTTAAGTCCTTCAGCAGCAGTGTGGTTGAGAGATGAGCATCAAGAAATCTGTAGCTGAAGGTACCCTGCTTGGGAGAGGGAAATCCTTGTTGTGCAATGTTTTTTAACTTCCTCTGATTCTAAATCTGACCTGAAATAGAAACATATATAATTGTTATAGATACTGTATGTGGATTCTCCTACTTCCTGGGATAGTAATGGTGTATATTTCCCCTCATAAATTCACATGGCAGTGGTAAGTGTACTATCTTGCTCTCCAGCAGGTTTCAGAAAGCACCAGATTCTGCTGACCCAGCTGATACCAAAGGTGATAATTAAGCTTTCTAGAAAGCTCCGAAGGCAGGTATTCATGACTGTACTAATAGGTGGGTGCAAAGTGGGAGTTAAAAGGGATTCTCTTATCTGTGTATGATTGCTTAACTATTGCTATGCAGGGGAGGAGAGCTCCTCTATTATTGCAAAGCTCTTTGTAGTAGAGAGATCTTTGTATTAAAATAGAGACATTACATCTAGGTGTGTTTAGGTGCCCGGAAATATTTTTTCCAAAATAAGGGGGATTGCTGTTTTACTGTTCAAGAAATTTGTGTGTGTATGAGCAGTGTGAGGATTTTCTTTAGCGAGTTCGAGATGGTAGTGCTTGTGTAAACACAAAAATGATCACTAGTGATGTTCCTTGTCCATGGGTTTGGTCCATAGGAAAAGATGCTGCTATTTTGTCGAACCACGTTGCCCTTTAAAGTCTGATACAGTTGTTGAGTTCAAGGTGTTTGGCATTAAAAAAAAGCCAGCTTGTTGGCTTTAAGCTTTGAGTAGCATGATGTAAACTTCTGCTTCCAGGGAGACTGTTAAAGGCTGAGTAGTTTTGGACATGTGCAGGATATTCTGTATTGCACCAGAACCAACAATACTGGACATAAATCAGTATAATGCTGAGCAGGCAGGAGTAATTTTAAGGGTTGGATATTCAGAGGTCTGTAGAGACAATTGTGCTGCTTGGTTGAAGCTGTTCATGTGTCCGATACAGAAAATGCATGGTGGCACGGCCGAGGTCACTGGCTGTTGATCCTTCTTTGTAGTAGGCATGTGTCCTGGTTTGAGCCACAGGAGAACCAATTCTCCACNAAACTCTTTGCATTGTAACGGGGTGCATAACCTGAGATGTTTTTTTTGTGAGCTGTTACGTTCCATTATTGCCCTTGTATGGCTAAATAGTTTTAAAACTGAAAGCATATGTAAAGCATAAGGCCTGCCTTAGACTGAAATTTCCAGTTCGTAGCTGCTCCTGTGAAGAAACACAACTGAGAAGCACAAAATGAAGCAGTGAGAGGAAAACAGTTGACTGCTGTTGGTCATCTTGCAGAGTTCTCCCATTCCAGTTAAGACCTTGATCTTCCCAAAGTCTGCNGGTCACTGGCTGTTGATCCTTCTTTGTAGTAGGCATGTGTCCTGGTTTGAGCCACAGGAGAACCAATTCTCCACTCAGGGATTTTACTTTTCAGCTCAGTCTCTTCTAATTGACTGCACTTTCTGAAGCTAACAGCATATTTTCTCAGACAGCATCCACTTCTAGAAGCAATAGAGCTTGATGTTTGTAGTTCTACTAAGGGATGGTTTGCAGGAAGGCTCTCANAACTGTCAGTGTATCATGTCAACCCAAACCCTGCCTTGGTGTACTTCATAGGCAATGATGGGGCTGTTCTTCAGAGACCCATAGCCTTTGTTTCGCAGGGCCAGGTCAGGGTTGGAGGGGTGTGGNNAGAGTTCTCCCATTCCAGTTAAGATCTTGATCTTCCCAAAGTCTGCCGAGACACACAGAGCTCTTCAACTGCATGTTGTGGCATGCTTGCTCCACAGTAGCATTGTAGAACTCTTTGGGTGTTTTTTTCAGGAAATTAATTCCATGCAGGAATGTAATTGTAGCTAGGTAGAAGTATAGCTTTGTAGGCTGCATAGGGGGGAAAGAAATTGTATTTGACTTCCAGTCAATTTGCAGTATGATTTTTCATTCAGAGATCTAACAGAGCAGCATGGTTTATTGTATTTTAAGTGTATGATGATACTTAGCTTTTATATATTATTTATTAGGCAGAGAATGCTTTGAAGGGCATGCTTTTTGTTTCATTATATCCAGGTCTTCTAAAGCAAACCCTGACAAGTGGCAGTTCCTGTAAATGTACTGATCATGTGTAGATGGCATTTTAGCTAGTTTGCAAGCAGCTGTATAACTTTTGGTAGTATTTGAAAAAAATTCAACATCAGTTCTGTTAATGATTTGATTTTGGGGGAAATTTTACTCTGCATATCAGGAGGAGTCATAAGGAAGATAGAGATTTATAACTGTCAGACAAATGTTTCATCTGCTAAAAAACAAACCCCTGAAGTACTTTGACAGTGTCTAGTCTGTAATTGTTTTTGCAAAGTGCTGAAGTGGCATTAACGTTCAGTGCCTGAACCTTTTAACTACCAACAGAATCTGGCTGTTTTGTTCAGTACCTGATGCCAGATAAGCCTTTAAGTCCTCCAGTTCTTTAAGGGCTCTTACTGGAAACTAAACGCTATGTGAGTGGATGTAGGCAAATCACCAGATGTGGTGGTTTTCGCTTTTGCTTTGTGCTGGGCTAAAGAAAGCGTTACATCACTGTCAATGCATTTCAAAAGTGTAATGTTTCAGGGCTTCCTGAAAGAGTGAAACCAGCTTTCCACTTCTTATGTGCCACAATGTGGCTGCAGCAGGTTGTAAGGCTGGAGAAACCACACAGTTCATGAAACCTGCTCTTGGGCTTGCCAAATGGAGTGCAGACAGAACTGCTTCCAGGTGATACTGTCAGTTCATGCTCTGCAAAAGTCCTGTTCCAGCATCAAAACTTTCTCCAGTCTTGGTGCCTATGGAAGACACGGCTCTAATGTCTGTGTAAAATTGCTCAGAGGGTGTTTCTGCAGTGCTGATTTCAAACATCCTTGCCTTCTGTGTGCATAGATAAAATTTATTTTAAAATAGTGGTCTGCCCTTTTTGGTGCAAAAATTGGATATGGACACTGCTCCATGTTCTGGGAAATCTTCAGGATTCTTTATTCAGTTTGTTATCTACAAGCTGAAGAGGACAAGAAGCTGATTTGTTCCCTTATTGAATTAGGGCAAGGTAAAACTTGCAGGTAGAGTACTACTTAAATCATCCTGCCTAGTACCAAGTGTGTGTTTGGCTTTCAGATGCTGATTGCTGATAACCTGACTGAGACTAATGTGTCTATAGACTAATGTGAATACCAGCAAGGCTGTTGCCTTGTACTTGAGCATCTGTTAATTCATAATCACATCTACTTTATCACCACTAGAGGCTCCTCCAGGTCATGCTTTGGGTGTGTTTGTGTGAGGAAGCAGCTCGTGCTTTAAGTAGCATGCAGATGTCTGAATCTGTCAGTGTAACATCTCTTTACAAGCAATAAATTTAATTTTAAAAATCAAAATAATCAGTCATCCTCCTGATGGTGTGTTTGAACCTGAATCATCAATTTGCAATAGTAGTTGTTGATCATTAACTACTGATGAACTTCAAAGAGATGTTGACTAGAGGCTTTAGTGTTGCTTGCTACTAGCTGACAAAAACAAGCATGAAAATATTTGTCATGATGAGTGTGGGTAAATAATTTTCTTTTAACGTAAACGTTTTGTTCCAGCATAGATAAGGCTATAATTACCAACACAGATTATTTCAGGCTTCAGATACTTCCATGTATGTCTAGGGTAGGTTTCCCATGACAGGGCTGTGCTTAGGCTTGTATTCTCAAAACACTGTCAACTTTTGCTGCAAACTGATTATTACAGCATCATAATTTGATAGGATGTAGGCATCTTGCATCAAGTGCAGTGTCTGAGATACAGGCTCTGATAAAACAGCCTAACAACATTAGGACTAAGTTTTCTAGAATTAATCTTATCAAACAGGAAAGAACGTCATCATGAAATTGTGGCTAGCATACAAATACGGATGAATTTTCTGTTCTCTGCCATTCCTGGGTCTTGGTAGCCTCAGTTTATTTAATATACAAGCAAGTCCAGTGCTCAGGTCTTGGGCTTTTGCAGGTATGTGGATATCATTCCTATCTGAAGAGAGTAAGAGACAATACAGTTCCCAAAGTGACCATATGGATGCTACAATTTTTGAGCATGGTGGCATGAGCACTGTACTGGAGTTATTGGAGATACTGTGTGCATTTTTGTAGATTAAGCATTAGTGATCTCTGTAGTCACAGATAATTTGCATCTGGTGACCCTGTAACTTAGAAAGTGGAGGAGCTTTTAGGTGAGTCTTTGCAGGAAAGCAGCATGACTTGTTTCTGTAGCCTTCATGATAAGAGAAGGTGCTGTGTGGCTACTGCTGTGTGTGTGGGGACCTGTTGGGAGGTTATATTTTATTATCTTTCTCCAGCATCCAGCTAGGGTTCTTAAACTTCAAGACCTTAAAAATAAAGGGTGAAGCTGAAAAGTTAGCCAAAAATCACCAGAAGGGTCTAAGTAGGATGTGATGTCTCACAGTAGAAGATTTGCTCAGTCTTGAAGTTCTTGACTTTTTTTTTTCTTGAGATATCACCTGTTCCTGCAGATCTCCACAGCCATAGATGCAGCACACCTTGCAAGAGCTCTTACTGTCAATCTGCTTTTGCAGTTTATCTCATTGCTCAACTTAACAGTGGGGAAAAAAAACAGAGCAATTTGATTTTGGAGGCTTTTCTTCATCCACGTTGTAGCTCTCACTAAAAGCAGTGACCATAGATCTATGCTTATCTGTTACGCAAATTTCTTCTAAATTTAAGTCAGATATGCCACTTCCAATCAAGAGTAATACCTGTGACAAGCTTAAAGACAGGAAAAAAATTAAATTAGTTTTAATTCCCCCCTCCCCCAATTCCTTTCCTGGTGCTGGTAGGCAATACTGTGTCTTGTTAGAGCTATTCAAGGGCTGTTTTTAACCACACAATTGTACAAGTTTCCTCTGACTTTCCTACAGGATTCAGCTTTCTGTGTCCAACTGATCAGATCCCTTGCCTGTATTCTCATCTTACATCTGACTCATTAAATTCCTGTCTTGACCTTGAAAACCTCTTGACCTGTGGTAGTCTGAAGTGGTTCATCCTGTCTTACCCTGTGTGCCTTCAAACTTGAAGGAAATGGTTACAAATAATGAGATACAGGCTTGAATTTCAAGGTTGTTCGTTCATATACCAAGCTTAGCTCAATTACACTGGTTCTGATTTTCTCAGAAGTATAAAGGGCCCCTTAAATATCTCTGCTGCGCTGCAGATGAATCAACCTGCTTTTCACCCTTTTGCTGGATTTTTCAGGAGATATTTTGGCAAACTGAGGATTCTGGCTTTATCTAGATGTCATATTAGTCACTGACATGGCAACTAATTGGAACAGAGATGGAAATATCAATGGTAGCTTTCACTTCAGTGCTGCGATTTCTCTTGCATACCTGCCTGGCCTGAAAGATGTCTTTTTAAGCATCTGTGTATGATGTGATGGTCAAGAACTATCCATTTGTAGATGGTTCTTGTACAGCCATATGTAATTAGCTTTATAAATGGATCATGGTGGTTATAGCAGGGAGGTTATTTCCTGGTGATCTGCAGGTGGTGAGGACTGTATGTAAAGGGACATGTTCTTCAGTAGCTATTTCCTTAGCTCCATGTTGGGAGCATAAGATCTACACAGTATCTAACACAGGGGAACTTGAGATGTGGTTCAAACAGTAATACTTTGGAGATCCTGAAGGCCAAAGCAGTTGAAGATCTTGTCCTTGTGACTACAGCAGCAGGGCTGTCTGATGTGCTTATTTTTTTTAATCAGACATTTAGTGCAAGAGCTGGTCTTCTGCCTGGCATTATGAAGCTGTTACATATATTTGCAGGAGCTGGTACTGTGGCAGATTTGGGCTGGTGGCTGCTGCTCTTACCCCCAAGCCCAGGCAAGAGTACTTTGTAGTACTAAGTACAGCTTAGTTCTTTGCAGGACCCAGTGATCTGCTTCTGTTTTGATTTTTGACTTAAGGTTGGTGTTTGTTTTGAAGTCATTAATTAAATGTATCATTTGGACTGGGCTGCCTTTCCTTTGTAGGCCAAAGCTCAAATTGAGACTTTAGCACTTCAATAATATTGTGGATTTTGAGGGGGTTTGTCTTGTTGTGAACTAAATCTGAGATCTGAGCTAGAATTCATCTTTAATTCTAATTCTTTGCCAGTGGAGTTTGCTGGCATGCATGTCATTGCTGCTCATGAGTAAAGCTACACTGATTGTGATAGTGTGAGCTCCAAATCATCTAAAGCACAGGCAGGGTTGAAAAAAGGTAGAGAATAACAGAATGCCTCATGCCTCTTGAATTTGGCTCCTTACTAGCAAAAAATACCCAAAACCTGTTACTGTAGAAACAGTAGCCTTCAGAGCAAGGCTGTGTATGTGTCAGCTAATGCACCTACTTTATTTTGAACTTGATCTGTTTGAAGCAGCCTATGATAATGGAGCTGACAGGCACATCATTGTTCAGTAATGAGAAAATATGCTTTTGTGTCTCAAACGTGGGCTTCTCAGTAGCAAACACCTTCTGACATAGTGCTGGTTCTTGCAGTCAGCTGGAGGATGCTGGGCAAGGGGGCAGCTTGTGTAGATGTATCAGACCTCGCTGGCTCCTGCAGGATTCTGGACTCTTTGTGGGCGAGTTGTACCCCAGGGATGTGCACAATACAGTCGTATCAGTACAGGATTATAAATCTAGGCTAGTACATTGCTGATTATCTCCACACTAGGAGATGGTGCTGCTGTATTTAGCTCTTTGGTTGCAAGTGGTACAGCCCAGCAGACTTGCTTACTACTGCTTGGTAGGTGTGACCTGTCTGCCTAGACTTACAGCCTGTGACCAGCTCTAAATGGGAGGGTTTACAGTCAACAGTGCCTGAAAAATTAAGTAGCAGGGCTGCGTATGTGCTTGGTCTGCTTCTGTGTGGCAGCCAGCCTAGGTAAGATTTTGACCACAATTCTTAGGTACTGCCATTCACTTTCTAAAACATTTTCTCCCTTGTTTAAATAAAGGCTGATATGCCAGCTTGAGAAGTCTCATCAAAAGAGCTGCTGCCTGCACTGCTGAGGAAGGTGAAGTTGTGTAACACTGCAGCACAGTGCTATGGTTTACACTTACAATGCTATAAATATTCCTTTCCCCTTGCTGCATATGAAAGAAGTGACTGCATCAAGACCTGCCCTGTGTTTTTAGCAGAACATGTGACTGGCTGTCCCTTGAGGAGAGCTTTCCTCTTGCATCCATCCCAGCTTGCATAGGAAGAGAATCAAGGCAGTTAGTCATTCACTGACTCATGAATGGTGCTTGTTTAAAGAATTGTCTAAAAATAGTTAAAACAGTCTGAAGGAAAGGGTGTTGTATGTTGAGCTAACTTGGACATCTCTTTACTCAGCAGATGCAAATGGTGTGGCTTGCTTCACCAAACAAAGCAATCTGCTGTGTTTTGGTAAGTATGCAGATGGGGGAATGGACAGGTGAGTTCATAGAAACTCTGTCAAGCCTGATGCAAAGTGCTGCAAAACTGGGATATGCTTTAGCTGTGACTACTTGAATTTGAGCAAACTAAACTATAGAAATAACCAGGATAGGTCTGAAGTATATCAATCACACTGTCTCATGCTCAACCATTCCGTAGACATGCCTGTGTGTAAATCTGCTTCAGGATTACTTACCCAGGTTGTTAAAGTTCAAAATATGAGATTGAACATGATGCTGAGGATGTCATAGGCTAATTCAGTTCTTAATAAAATCTTCTGGACCTGGAAGCCTGGCAAGGGGAGGCAGGTGTCCAGAGTGTCAACCCCATGCCTGTTTAACTGGAGAACTACCACATATGGTGCTAGAGATGCCAGGAATGTAGCATGGTACTTTGAAAAAGCAGCCTCAAATATTCCTGCCTCTGTGCCAGCAAAACTGTTATTTTTATAAATAGAAAGAGATGCGAAATTGATTTTTTTTGAAGTGGACACCAATTGCTTCTAGACCAGTTAAACTTGTGTTAGAGCTTTACCAGTTCAGGTACCAGCATCTTCAGTTATACCTGCAGTAGGACTATTTTGAGTGCCAGTGTCTCCTCTAGAGCAGAAACCTAAGAAGAGATGTGTGATTTGGAGTGAACTTTAGGTGCAGTATCGCCATGTATCTTTGGCTCCTTCAACAAGTATTAGACATTACAGGGAGACTTAAGTTTCACACATTTGGAGTTATTCTTCCTATTTTGGCCAACTGGGGAAGTCAGTGTGTTGGTACAGATAAAAATAAGGACTGAGTCATCTGTTTCTGCCCGGAAAATAGTCAGAGACTGGCCTCTCTGCATAACACACACCCAGTGAGCCTGATTTCAAGCCAGGCAATTTGTGTACAGTCTGTGAGAACCAGAAGTAGTCAGACCTAAGAGCACAATCTCCACACGAGACCTTCAGTGATGGCAGAAGTCTCCTCACATCTGGCTTGTCACAATCTGATATATTAAAATTTTTTTTATCTCTTGAAATCAAGCCTGGAGTGAAAGTTGAATTGGGCCAGAATCTAGTAGTATTTCAGCATGGGAATTCCTGGGAAAATACAGAAACCTCAGTATGATGTCAGCTTTCTCAAGTGGAAATTGGAAATTGCTTTAGTGCTTGTTTGTTGTTGTCAGAGCTCAGTGAAGCTGTTGGGTCATAGTTCTGTCCAGTGTTAGGTCTTGCATAGCTGCTGGTAGTTGCCTTTTCTGTGAGGAGGTGACAGACAAATGCAAAAATAGAGTGAGAACAGACAGGTTATAGAAGAAATACTTGGATAGGTCAGGGTGCCACTGCTTCCAACTCAGCATCTCTTGCTGGAAGCTACAGCTCCTGCAGTTGTTGCAGCAATAGTGTCTTCTGTAGCATCGTGTAAGGTCAAACTGACAATAAGTAGTGGAAGTGAACCTGACAGTTGTTGGCTATTGTAGGTAAGTGCTCTGGTAATCTGCTCCTTTGCCGGAGCTCTGAGGACACTAAAAGGTTGTTTTGGGAAGAAATTGTCGAAGTAACATGGCTCCGTGTCTTAGGGGTTTGTGCACTCTTGCTTTAGCATTATCAGCGTTGGACATAGAGCCAAGGCAAGAGGAAACCTCTGTCAAACCATGAGCACTGCAAGACTGACCAGCACACAGCTGGAGATGGGCACCTGGGGATTTGCTTGGTTGTGACTGGGAAGGAGAAGAGATTCAGGGGCGTGCAGGTGGCCTCAAGGGGGAAACATCTTACTCAGCTTCCAGTTTGCCCACAGCTTTCTGTTCCCAGCAAGCTCTCCACACAAGAGCATTGCCAGCTGCTCTGAGGCTGGATGTTCCCTGGGTCAAGAGCACAGACAATTGGGTGTTTCTAGTCAGAGCCAAAGTGATTGTGTGGTTAAGGCTGAACAGCACAATTAACTGGGCAGTACCAGGGACTGCCTCCACAGTAAAAAACACTGAAGAAATACCTTCTGTAGCTGTTGAACTGCTTGAGATCCTGAACAGAGCTGACTTGTGCAGCTCACTCAGCCTCTAGATGAGTAGCAGCTGCCAGAGGCAGTTATTGTCATGAAGGCTAGAACCTCCAGACTGAGCATCTAGGTTATCACAGGGAGAAAATATTTATCTATTAAAAAAATTACCCTTTTGTTTCTTTTGAGTAATGTTAAAGGAAAATGCCCTGGTTTCCAGGCACTGCTTGCTCTGGCTTTATGGTTCAGAGCAGTTTTATTTACTCAGATCCCTTGAGAGATGGCCCAGGCAGCAGGAGTGTGAATGTATGAGGTTGCAGAAGCTTGGATGCAAACCAGTTTAATGAGACTGTAGTGAATTCCCCCTGTATCATCCAGCTCAGCTGTAATTTCATGTCTATTGTTAGTCCTTATTTCAGATTTAAGGAGCAAAAGACTAGTATGTGGGTGAAAGCCCTTTCTTTGGTCTGGGTTGGGTGACTTAACAACAATCCCAGCTTTATGAACGTAGCTACTTGGACAGATAAATATTTAATAACAATTTATGGTTTTAAAAAAACTTTGATAAAGGAAACTTGGAGTCTGCTAGAGGAGTCTTCCACTGGAAAGGACAACTTTTAGTAATGCCCCAGATAACTAAATTAGGAAGTGTGTACAAGATATGATGTAGTGTGAAACAAGAATGGGCTCCTGCCTGTCAAACCAGTCTCTGGTTGTGTAAGTTACTTGACTCATCTTTGCCTTACTGATTTGTGGCTCTATTTTCTTTCTTTTTAAAAAGCTTAACGTACTCTTTGTGAGATCCAGTTCACTCTTCACGTTGAGGTCTTTGTGATTTAAATTCATTATGAAACAGCACAGTTAATACAGAATATAAGGGGTTTGCTGCAGTTTGTGCCCATGTGGCCATCACAGCAGCAAAGAAGTTTTCAGGGCTCACAAGACTTAATTGACCTAATCGCTCATCTAACTTAGATCAGAGATGTGGTCCCAGTTCTCTAAAAGCACAATAGATGTCAATAAGCATTAATGTGATGCTGCTGGGGAAGGAAGCCAGAACTGGGCCTAAAATACCAGGATAGTGCCCAGTTCTGCCACAAGAAATTACTGATGTCCTAAGTCACAATATCTGGAGCTGAAATAGCAGTGTTGGTCCTACATTCATTTTTACCTTTTGTCAAATAGTTGACAAGGCAGTGTGGCTTTAGTGCTGCCTCACAGGCTCTCAACCTGGACAATACTGAGGTGCTTTAAACTTCATTGATGTGAGGAACAGGCTGCTAGGACTTAGCACTGACCTCCACTGAACGTGTTTTCCAGCACATAGTGTTTAATACTCCATGTGCTAATCCAGGCTTAATGTGGGAGAGGAGCATCCATTATGTGAATTGTACAAATGCTTGATGCGTTAGGAGCAGTAAAGGGAATTTTGCAGGATTAGATACTAACACCCTGGCAGTGGTCTGTAGCTGCTGCTCTTGTTGGCTTTCCTGCAGGTTAGATGTATGGTGAGGCTGGCAGCAACTCTAACCAGGGCAGTGTGGGTGATCTTTGAGGTTTTTTATAATCATAGAATGCCAGGTTGGAAGGGACCTCAGGGATCATCTGACCTAACCTTTCCAGATGTAAAAAAAAATAGTTTATGTGAGATGGCCCAGCACCCTATCAAGCTGAGTCTCAAAACTGTCCAATGTAGGGGAATCCAACACTTCCCTTGGGAGACTATTCCAATGTTTATTCTCATTCTGAAGAATTTTCTTCTGGAGTCCAATCGGAATTTCCTCAGGAGCAACTTGCAACCATTCCCCCTTGTTTTTCCCATGTGACTCCTTGTGAAAAGGGACTCCCCTTCGTCTTGATAGCCACCCTTCAAGTACTGGTATATGGTGATAAGGTCTCCTCTAAACCTTCTCTTCTCCAAGTCTGAACAAGCCCAGATTTCTCAGCCTTTCTTCACACAGCAGGTCTTCCAGTCCCCTGGTCATCCTTGTCATCCTTCTCTGTGGACCCTTTCCAGCCTGTCCGCATTTTAATGTGATTTTAAATAGTTTGCCAAGTATGCTCAATTTCACTGATAGGCTTGCTTTAAGCTTGGGATGTCTTAAAAATTATCTTTCTGGGCACTTCCAGAAACATGGAGCAGCCACAGTTTTTGTTGGGCATTGTAAAAGCTGCTGGTGCTCCTGATTTCTCCAAATCAGGTCAGTTGTGCTTCTGGTGGCTTTCTAGGAATGGTGTGCTCTTCCCACCACTGCCCCTCTGCAGTGGGCAGGGAGGATGGATTGACCATTCCTACCCTTGCTGCCTGAAAATCAGGAATCTAGGTTTTGTCAGCTTGAGAGGAGTAGAAAAAATCAGCGTCAGACTACAGAAGTGTCATGTACAGCTAGGCTGGAATAAATACTGAATTTCTAGACAGGTGAAGCTAGGAGGGAGTCCTGCTTGCTCCCCACTGAGAGGGATATGATATTGTGTCAAGTTAAGCAAGATCTCCAGAAACAAAGTCACTGTAATAATTACTTGCAGTGACTGAATCAGGGCTTAATTCAGTGGTTAGTAAGAACATTGTTTGTGGCTTTGGTGTGTTCTGGTTTGAGTGAAATAACATAGTATCTAGTAAGACTTTTTTTTTTTTCTGGCATACGTGGATTTCACTATGGCTTTGCTTCACCCAAATAGATGAAAAATAACAAACCTTAAACACAGTCACTAATGAAGATGCATGGGAACAAGGCAGGACACACAGCGACCATTCTGGTAGCAGTATTCTTAAAATACCCATTGTAGTGTAACTTAGAGGCTGAAGTTCTTGTGCAGTAGCTGTAAATGCCTGAAAAGGGCTGAATCTACTGCCAGGCTTGTCTGTTGAGTGTAACGTCATTCTTTTTCTAGGGACTATAATTATGTCTAGTTATAAATTGTGGAAGGGAGGAATAGGTTGATGGCTGTGGGCTCCACTTTCCTGGCTATTGAGGATGTTTAGTGGTGTCAAAGAGCCACAGTGACTGAAATGTGGACACTGAAATAGGATTATTTCTGTTCAGTTTAACCTCAGCTAGAGAAGTCAAGCACATGGTGAATGCAGTAAGGGTTGGGTGCTTATAGGTGGGGGAACTGAGCTACATCTTTAGCCAAACTGATTTAGGAGGACTATAATTGAGGTAACAACAAGGTGCCCTAAGTACCTAGCAGCCTATCTGAGCTTACCAGAAATAAGCTTGGATAGATGATTTGCCTGACATCAGTGAAATTGTAGGGAGGAAAACTTCCTGTGAGCTCTAGTTTTTTTTAACTTATTGCCTAATTCAGTCTTTGTCTCTTAACGTGTTTAGAATTGGGCTTTTAGTGAAAAAACTGACCCAAAATCGTGGCTGTTGCTGCATCTTAGCGAGCAGTCTTGCAGCTTGTCTTGGAAATTCTTGGCTTGCTTAACCCACTCAGAAACTCAAATAGCATTCAGTGAGAGCAAAGTGGGTTTACATAATTTCCCATGATTTATCTTACAGAAGAGATGCAGAGTAATTCTCTGGGACCTGTTTGTGAAGCCCTGGAAAAGTGTTTGGTTTCGCTTTCCAAATTCTGTATGATTTCAACATAGAGACCTGAAAGTGAAGCAGTTTGGAAAAAAAAAAATCCCTGCCTGTAATGTGGAGTTTCCTACTTTTGTAGCTTTTGTTTCTGACACCAGGTTTGTAGGGAAGCTTCCCTTGCTTTATGCTCCAGTACAGCATCTCCATGTGCTAAACAGGATAGTTGGAAGTGGCTTATCAACAAGTAGTGTGACTGATTTCTCTAAATATGCGACTGGTTGCAGGCAACCTTGGGTGTCAGCTGTCTCCACATGAGAAGAAAAGATTTCTCTAATTTCTCTCCAGTTGCATTTTTCTGGTGCCAGAGCTCCAGAGGTGTCCTTCATGTGGAGAAACACCAGCTTTATTTAATTCCATAATGATTATTGTTGCAGGCAGATATCCCTTTTCTATTAGAGTTGTGGCTGTAAAACAGAATTTAGAAGTTTGAAACAGTCTTGCAGAAGCTGTAGATTCTGCATCACATACAGAGACAATAACTGGTGCTCCAAGCTCAGCCTTTGCAGTGGTCATCTTGAGATGAAACCCTCAGGGTTAGATGATTTGAGAGTAAAGGGTTTTCACTGGGAGGCATAGACCTGTGCCCTCAGCTCCTTAGCCACGTATGTGGGATAGAAACATGATAGTGTTGCTTGTTTTGGTCACCTAGAAACTACACCTGTGTAGAAGACACAATTTCTGCTAAGAAATCTAGCTAGTTCAGCCCTGAGTTTTGTTGTCTCTTGCATATTTAATCTAAGTCCTTGGGCTGTTTTTATGTCTTGGATCTCATGAAACTGCGCATAAGCACAGGAATGGGCTTTCTTGGGAAAACCCCAGCAGTCTGGTGGAACCTGCAGCTACACAAGGCAGGCACTTGGGCTGAAGTGAATCTGCTCTGCCCTAGGTAAATCTTTGCTCCTGGTGCAGGGTGATGTGTTGTAGGGCCTGGTGTGTCCAGCAGACACTCTTAGTGGTGTGGTGAAGAGACATTCACTTGCTCTCCTTGGAGCAGTGCCATTTGTGTAACTGACCTTAAACTACAGGCTCAGACTGTTTAAGTGGATCATAAATCTTTTGCTTGGGAGCATGCTGTGGCACATGACTGCGTGGTGAGGACTTGGTGCTGCTGTAACATACCCACATACAGCCAGCATCACGAGCAAGCGTGTACAGAACATGAGGCCACATAAGCTGCTGAATTCCTTTCATAAAGGTGGATAGAAAACCTTCTCTTAGCTGCCTGGCACTCTGGCCCCATAAAAATTGGGTTTCAAGGCAAAAGCATATGTTGATCTTTAAGTAAAATTATAGCCAGATACTTAATGGCTCAGTAATCCAGTTTGTTTGGTTGCCTGCTTCTGTTTCTGGGAATAAAACTTCCATAGTTTGTCCTTTTGAACAAGGTCAGCACCCCATGTCCAAGTGGCATGGCTAGATACTAAAGTGGGAGGGGGTGGCTTAGGATTCTTCTCTTGCCATGTGCATCTTGCTTCTGGGATCTCTTCTTGCATTCTCAGTTGCATGTGAGCCTGTGCTGCAGGAGAGGCTTCTCTGGACATCCCACACTAGAGGAGTGGTGGGACTTTCTTGGAGGTTAGAGCAGTGCCAAGGCAAGGGTTTGTGCTCTACAGTGCAGCAAGCAGTGTGAGTCCTTCTGTCAGTGTTTCTGATGCTATCAGTCCAGATTCAGCCCTCTCACCTCCTGGCTGGCTTTTCTGACTGCTGCTAGTGGCAGGACAACACAGGGAAGGTAATACCCAGATCTGGGATCTCTGCAGCCTTCCTACAACTGACTCTGCTCAGTCTTACCCCACAGCTGGCTGCTGACCACTGGAAAGTACTGCTTGCTGCCATTGCCCATCAGTATTTGGTTCATCAAGATGCACTGATTTATAAACAGACACAGGTGATATTCAGACTTGGGAAATGCTTGTGATGGCAAGAAAGGTAGCACTAGGAACATGGGTGTATGGAACTGCTTAACTCTTGCACAAGAAAGGAAAAAAACTTTGGATCTCAGTAGAGGAAATATTTAACAATTTTTTTTCTGCATAGAAAGAGCAAAATATTTTCACTGGCAAATGTAAAACAGGTCTCTTCACCTTAGCAAACACTTTTAGCCTGCTTCTGAACTGAGGGAGACAGCAGTAGTTCTGGGCCCCTCAGTTCAAGAAGGACAGGGAACTTCTGGAGAGAGTCCAGCGCAGAGCCACTAAGATGATTAAGGGAGTGGAACATCTCCCTTATGAGGAAAGGCTGAGGAAGCTGGGTCTCTTTAGCTTGGAAAAAAGGAGACTGAGGGGTGACCTTATTAATGTTTATAAATACATTAAGGAAAGTGTCAGGAGGATGGAGCCAGGCTCTTTTCAGTGGTGTCTAGTGATAGGACAAGGGGCAATGAGTGTGAGCTGGAACATTGGAGGTTCCACCTAAATGAGAAGAAGCTTCTTCACAGTGAGGGTGACAGACACTGGAACAGGCTGCCCAGGGAGGTTGTGGAGTCTTTCTCTAGTGTCTTGAGTATCAACTTTTAAAATAATTTTCTCTGTTTAACAGCAGTTGTTGGATAGTGCTTCTTGACTTACAATGTGGTAGATGCCTTTTGGCTTTTCTGAGCATTGCGAGCCCAGGTCAGTCCTGAACCAGAAAAGTCTGAACATCAATTAATGTTTTGCAACACTGGGAGGATGGGGCCAGTCTCTTGTCAGTGGTGCCCAGTGACAGAAGAGGCAACATGCACAGAGTGGAATGCAAAAAGTTCCATCTGAACCTGAAGAAAAACTTCTTTCCTTCAAGGTGGCAGAACCCTGGAACAGGCTGCCCAGAGAGGTTGTGGAGTCTCCTTCTCTGGAGACTTTCCAAACCCACCTGGACTCAATCCTATGCAACCTGCTCTGGGTGAACCTGCTTTGGCAGAGAATTGGACTAGATGATCTCCAAAGGTCCCTTCCAACCCCTACAATTGTGTGATTCTTTGATTTAATAGCCTAAATTAAACATTGTGTTTTTCCAGTTTTTCACTGTAGTGCTTGCTTGTTGATCTCTTTTTTTGTTCTGTTTCATAACTAATATATTTTGGTTTTTTCCAGGCTCACATTAAATTTCCTATTGACTATCCATATTCACCACCTACCTTCAGATTCCTGACCAAAATGTGGCACCCCAACATTTATGAGGTAAGGTGTTTTTTTTCAGTAACATTCTCAGGCATGTAAGAAGGCTACTTCCTTAAACTTCTGAAAGTATTGAATGTACTCAGTGTCTGTAGCCATAAAGTGGTGAGCAGTTGGTGTTAAATGTCAGCTTCATGATTGAACAGTTAAATCTTAAATGTTGTAGGAAATGTTGTTCTGTGGGTATGAGAACAGCTCCATCATTGCCTACAAGGGCAGTGGGCAGCCACAGCTGAAGCACTGTGCCATAAGTATTGGCAGATACAGGGATTCCTGGATCAATGCTGGTGTGTAGGGTCTCACCCTACTGTGACAATTGGGCAACTGGTTGTTGTTGGTGCACGGTTCAAGTACACTCTAATTCCAGTACCCCCTACAGAATTGTGTGCTGAGACAAGAAACAATGGCAGTCTTCGGCAGCAGTCAGCCTACAAAGGGGTTTGGACTTGGAGTGCTCCAACTGCAGAAGAACTGGAGCTGGGCTGGACTTCAGCTTCAGGAGTAGTCATGGACAGCCTGCTTACCCTGAGACCAGAGTGAACAGATACCTCTGTACTTAATGTTCACAGGCCAATTTGAAGTGGCCCTTAGTGCATGTATGGGTCGTGTTCATAGCATAATGCTGTGGGCTGTCAAGTCCATTGTTGGATCATAGTGCAGCAACACAGCAGGTTCAGGAGGGGACTGGTTTGATATTGAAGCAATTGGTTCTAAATGACCAAATTTCATAGAGCTATATTGGAAAGCTGAAGGCCTGGTTTAGCTCAAAACCTGACTTTTAATGGAGGCCAGTCAAATCCTTGCTAAACTTCTGGATATCCTAGACAAGTGCCAGCCTGCTAGGAGTACTGGTTGAATAATTTGAGGAGCTAAGGCCTTTCAAAATGCTCCTGTTGGTGCAGCTCTGTCACCTTATCACAGGTCTTCCTATGAGAAGTTCTGCAGGCTTCCTTTGGACTCACTTCAAAACAGGAATGTCACTCCTCTTCCTTGCTGTGAACAGATGGTGGCTTCAGTTGATGCCTTGGGCTTGGAAGGCCCTTTTCTCACAAGTTGTTGCTGCTAAATATCCAGCTTGGAATGAGCGTGCTTCAAATTTCATGGTGAAAACCACACTGACAGTTTAGTAATAAATGGCCAAAAGTCTCTCCAAACTTCAGTGCAGAACAGGATAGTAATCAGCTTTAATTACTGGATGCTCAGGAGGACTGCCCTAAGCCCAGGGACATCCTGAAGTCAATCATCTTGACAGTCTTCTGGCTTGAATTCTAGACTCAGCATAGAATCTTGCTTGTAGCCAAGGATGGTGTTTCTCTTTAAGGGCCTATTTCAGTTACATGGGATTTTGATCTATAAATAAAGACGACTTTGAGACCTGCAGATAGATTATTGCAGATCCATACTGTGGATGTTGATTCTGAATCCAGAAATTCTCATGCAGGAGGTGAGTGGGAAATGGTTACCAAAATGGTATGTACAAAACGAGCCTTGGAAAGGACCTCTCCCAGTCCTGGTGGGAAAGATGAAAAATTGGCTCTAGAAACAACTGAAAGTAGGAGGAGAAACTTATCCGAAACCTGATGGGTGTATTTTGGGGTTACTCTTCAAATACTCCAGCTCCCAGCTTTGTACTTCATGTTCGTAGCAGTATTTCTTGGAACTGAGGGAATCTGAAGCAGCTTGCAGGCTGTTTTGGAAACAACATTGAAGCACTGAAGATGAGGCACTGGGATAACTCCAAATGAAACTGAGAATAACCCAGCAAAGGGCTTGAGGTTTGAGGGCTTGTCAGGAGGAGAAAAAAAAAAAGTTTTAGTGCAGGGAAGATGAAAGAAAGTAGCAGTGTACAGAATCTGCTGGTGGGACCAGATGGAGAGGTTGGGGCTGATGTTCCAGTTCTGAGCAATGAGACTTAAGTAACTTGTGTGTTTTCCTCATCTCCACTTTACTTGGGTCATCTAGTTGGATTTCAGTAGAATGCATTTGCATGTTCCTTATTTCTATGACATAACAGTTCTCAGTCCTAGCAAGTATAGGCTATTTCCCACTGGTGGGTGAATGCCCTATCCTACTTGTTTATATCTTTCAAAAATATATACAAGGAAAGGTTCTCCACTTGTGCTGATCTCATCAGGTTCCACCACACCTTTGTCCTTCCAAACTCTGTAATAGAGTGCTGTCCTGCTTTAATTCCTAAAAAATGTAACCTTTTTTGCAAGAGGGAACCTTCTCTCATCCTCGCTTCCCTATTTTCATATTGCCAAATATCTGCTTGCCCACATGCTGCTGACCTGATTGCTCAAGGAACTTCCAAGTGCTGTGATACTTTCTTCTGGCCACCAGCACTGCATTCTGGGAGGTGGCTAAAGGAAAAACTGTATAAAGTCATAGGAATTATTAATAAAACCAGAATAGGCTGTGAACATAATCCAATGTTAGTAAGGTTAACTTCACCTTAAAATGATATTAAATACTTCTAGATTGTACAAGCATTTTGGAGTCCTAAAAGGGAAACTGCCTTGTTACAGCAAATGGTTCCAGCAACATAAGTGCTTGCTTGGGTATTCAACAGCCCCAGGTGCTACAGTGCTGTGTGTAGTTGTTCCTGACAAAAACCTGCTTCAAAACGATGAGGGTTTGCTGGGTTAGCACACCTGGCAGGGTTGGTGAGGCTCTGAAATCTGGACAGCTATCACAAGCCTCCAGTGTTGAAATAGGATCTCATTTGCCTATAAAACAAATGTTGTTATTAATCAAAGCAAGTTGGAATGTTTGGGAGGCCCTTCAGGTGAGCTGCTGCTATCTGGAGCTGTGATCACTGGCTGGGGCTCAAAGGCCATTGCTGTGAGTAGCTGCTTTGTGCACCGAGCAGCGCTGAAGGGTCCTTGGGAGGTAGCTGAGACCAGGTGTGTGGGGAGCTGCCAGCCACCAATCTCACACAGAACTGATCTGCAGCTTCTCTCTCGTTCCTGTCGTCAACCTGTGCCTTGGATCAGGGTGATGAGATGAAGAGCACTGTCCTTCAGCTGAGGTTGTGCCATGTGTAGGTATGGGGCTGCCTCTCGGAACCTGTAAATATCCCAGCAGCCAGCTGCAAGAGGCAGTAAGCCACCAGGGTCTGGAGTGACCAACATCTACTGTCTGGGCCCCATCTGCACCTTCACCCATCCTGTATGAAGGCACTGGGACCCTGTGAGTCCCTGGATTCAGCCTCAGTGGAGAGTATCAGCTGTGGAGATCACTGCTGCAGCACTTGGACACAGTAATGGATGGAGAATTGGTTTTACAGGCTTCTTGAAGTGTTTATAAATGGCAGGCATTATGGAGCTTTAAATCTATATTCAGGCAATAACACTGGTGAGTAAAAGACAGATTGAGGATTATGTGTCAGTATGGCTTCCATATGCTGCCAGAATATTCTTCCTCTTGCACGCTGGAAGGGATTTTCAGTGAAGCCTTTAGAGAGCACCTCCTGCTCTCTCACCTGGTGTTTCAAACAGCCATGTCCCAGGGGAGTAGCCTTCTCCTGCCCTGCACCATCTGCTCAACCTCCTTGTGCCCCGTGAGAAGCATTGTTTGATACCTAAGCTAGCAGAGTGCTAACACTCAAATTCCTGGAGCTAACTTGGCTACCACTGGGTATAAAAAATGGTTTTTAAGCCTGCTTTGTATCTCCTGTGACTAAAGCTCGTTCCTGTCACTGTGATAGTACATATGGTATCTGGACACCAGTTTAGTTTTATGTGACTTCATTACTGGTTTTGCTTGCTTCACTACATTCTTTAAACCTCTTGACTTGAGATTGTTTTGTATCCATTTGCAGAAGGACCCTGTCCACCAAGGGAAACTTTTGAGTGTGTAAGTAGAGCAGACCCAGGAAGAACTGAGGACCTTTTCCAGTTCTTGCATATTTTTACTGTCATTTGGAGTGTTCATATCAACAAGGTTCAACTGCTCAGAACGTAGCCAGAGTGGTGGAGTTGAGTCATCAGACCTCTGCCTCAAGCCAGGCTATTCTCAGCTTCTGTTTCTGTCTTGCAGAATGGAGATGTATGTATTTCAATTCTTCATCCACCTGTAGATGACCCACAAAGTGGAGAGCTGCCATCTGAGAGGTGGAACCCTACTCAAAATGTCAGGTAACTGAATCTGCTGTACAATGGTGACCTCAAAAGCATGTTGTATCTCTCTAAGCTTAGGCCTTAGCCTGTGTTGGGAGAGGTTTGAAAGAGAATGTAAGGCTTTAGGGCTTGAATTGAGTGGGAACCAGACTTACCAAGCTGTCTGGAGATACCAGAGTGCTGTGTGCCCTGATACTAGGCTAACAACGTGGAGTCTTCTGTCCTGTCCACAGGGTTTCATGTTCTTAAAGAAAATGACCTCTGGTGTCAACCTTTCCCAGTCCATCTTATCACGGACTTAGTTTCTTTCAAATTCCTCCAGGATACTACTAGTGGAAAAGAACATTTTTTAGTATTCAGGCCTAGTAGGAGTAACTTTGTGCATTATCCTGCGTCCTTCTGTTTGAATTCCAGTGTTTGTCACTGTCAGGAGACAGTGCAGACACTGTCAGGGCAGACACTGTCAGGAGTCTTGCAGTGTGGTGTCTTGAGCAGTTATCCAGGTAGTTTTCTTCCTGACAGAAGCAATCATGAAGTACCAGAGGCATTCAAGACTAACCTCTCCCTTTTTTTTTTTTTTGAAACACCAGCTGAATTTCATGTTTGATGCAAGACACTGCCAATAAAGAACTGACTAGGTGACAAGCCTCAACTCACATAAAACAGCTTTGAGCATTAATTGCTTATATCATACACGTTTTGAGCATTTCATTATATACAACCCTAAAGATTGACATGAAACTTCTCATGCTGCTAGTCCTCTGGTTTCTGGTGTCCCTTACACAGTGCGGTTTTATGTGTTGGAATTGAGGATGGAGAAAACATTCCTCATGTATCAGCAAACAAACAAAACTTGTCCTTACCTGCCAGGCTGCTGCCAGCATCACCTGTTGGGCCAAGTGCCGACAGAAACACGTCCTGCTGAGGTCCCATCTGGCTTTGCAGGGCTCCAGAGTGTCAGGCAGGAAGCAGGGATGAAGGTGTGGGAGGGGAGCCTGCTTCTAATGAGCTGCCTGTGTCACCCAGGGCTTCTCTTCAGCTGCTGAATTTTGTAAATCCTGCTGAGAGTTGACTGTTTAGTACAGACAACTGTGGCTGAAGTGTCTGAAGCAGGGCATGTCATTCTTGTGCTTGCTTTGCAAGCACCTGTACTTCCACTTCTGCTGGTGCCAAGCATGCTCATTAACTGTTGGTTTTTTTTTTTAAATGCAGTCGATATGGACTTTCCCATCACTCACTGCAAATAGGGCAAGCATCCAGCAATGTGTGAAGGAATGCAGCTGTGATCTGTGTGGCAGAGAACACTGCTTTTCTCCTGTCCTGAGTACCATAAAGCTGAGGAACTGTTGGCAGGGCTTAGAGCTGAGGCTCTTTGATCATTTTAGTTGCACTCCTATGTATCTACTCCATCTATTCTGTCCTTGGAGGTGCATAGGCCAGAACTGAGCAAATATTCAAGATGTTGATATGCCTTATCTTGTGAAGATAGGTGATGTCATGCCTATCTTTTGCTTTGTTTCCTGAGGGTCCCCCTTTCTATTGACTTCTTTGGCTGCCTAAGATCTGGACGGTTTCTGCAACCAGCTCAACATGCTAACGTGACTGTCAGTACAGCCTGAGCCAAAACTTTTTACTTTATACTGGAGAGCAAAACTAGCAAAACTTTGTGCTAGTACAAATTATACCCACATCTGAAGGTGGCTCTGAGAGGCTACAATGTGGATAGGAGCTAGAACACCAAAAAGACCCCCTGTTCTTTCAAACAAGATCTGCTGGTGGGGAGCACCAGCAGGTCTACTTAATGCCTGTTTTGGGTGGAATTCATCTGTGTCTGAGCCTTCTGTTGATAGAGAGACAAAGGCACTTAACAGGATCTGTTTGCCTGAACCCCTGCTGGTAAAGGGATGTAGAGGGACTCACCCTACAGACAGCACTGTAAATCCTTAGAACAGCTCACTGTTCCCCAGAATGGGATGGGGGATTTAGGAAAGCAGAAGGCTTGAAATCCCCACTCTTCATGCGGTCAACTTAAATGAAACATATTAGAATGACCTTGCCTGGGAGAAGCAGCTCCCTGAGTGCTGCAGGGGGTCAGTCTGCATCCAGTCCAGTGCAGCTTGGACCTGATGCTGAGGATTTTGGCAGTCTCATGTGGTTGAACCTTCTTCTGGTTTTGGTCCTGTCAGATCCCATGTGCTGGGATCCCTTCCTGTTACTGTACCTGGTTCACTGTGCACACCCACAGCAGCAGGGGTGGAGTCAGAGCAGACTGTCTAGCTTTTAAGGTGTCAGCTTTGATGGAGCTGATCTAATGCACTAGCTGGTAATGAGGAGTGCAGAGAGCCTCACCTCTACCAGAGACAGTTGCCTTGCTGTGTCTAAGTAGCTTTGCAGTGATTTTGGAGTTTAGGACACCACAGTGGGAATCAGATTCTTCTCACTTTGCTGATGGAAGCGTGGTACAGCAGATGCTAAATCCAGACGCAAATTCTTCCAGTCCTCAGCCTTCCCTAGACTTCACTTGCTTCCACAATGCTGGAGCTGACATGTTGGCTTTACAGCCTGTTTGCTGGGGATCAAAGGTCTTTAAATAAATTCTTGAGATGAAGTAGAAGATGGTCTCTCTTCTGCCCATCATTCCAGTCTGAACAGACAGTTTTTTCCAGAGCTGCTGTTCTCTTTTCCTACTGAATTATATTGTTCGGAAAATAAATTGTATAAGACTCTCCTGATAGCTGTGCTGAACGGTCTTGGCCAGACACACGTGTTTAGTTTCAAAACCTTTCAAGAAACGCAGCATCCAAATGACCAAGTGTTTCCTGGAATCGTCTCCCAGATACACGATCTAGTGGATGTGCTCAGCATGTGCTGCTCTAAATCAACGCAACTACAGCTGGGGCTGTAGTCTCCTTTAATCAAGTTCAGCAAAGCAGTCGCTGTGTACTGCTTTATTTCAAGATGTGTTCCTTGTCTTTTGTTCTTCCCTTCCACTTAAATTGAAAGCTGTTGCCAGCAGGACCATCTCAAACACGTGAAGCTATTGCAGTGATAGCTACAATCAGGTGGCTGGGTGTGCAGAGCTGCCTGAAGTGACTTGGTGCTGAGTTTTGTGCTGGTTGTGGCACTGTGAGGAGCAAAGGGCAGAAATCTCTGAAGTCCAAAGGGTTGTAGGAAATGCAGGAGAAGGGTCTGGGTGAGGAGGTGGTGTTTGCCCCTGGTAAATGCTAGCAGAGAAGGTGAGCTAGCTGTGTGCTGCTGCTAGGAGTCCAGGAATGCTGTCTGTCTGCTGAGGGTTGTGTGACTGGCTCATGCTGCCTTTGCTGACTGCCAGCAGCCAAATCCTGCTGGGCCCTTGGTGGTTTGCCTGGATATTGAAGAACATCTGCACTGTCTTCCCCTTGCTGTGCTGGAGTGCTGCTACAGCAGCTTTGGTGGTGCACGAGATGAGGAGAGGTGAGACCTGCCCATGGCTTCAGCCACATAATTCTCTGGAGGCAGTGGAGGCAGTGAAGGCAGAGCAGCCTTGTCTGGTGGCCTTGGGTTGTAGTGGTCCTTGTCCCTGCTCAGGGCAGGCAAAGAGCCTGGCTTTCTGCTGGGAGGCTGAATGTCACCAGGAGCAGGCTTGCCAAGCAGGTTTTTAGCCCTGCACCATCCATGGGTGGTGCACACAAGCTGAATTCTGGTCTGATCTTCACTTTGCCTGCTGCCCTGTCACAAGCACGTGGTGGTCTGTAGTCAGATGAGGTCCTTGAGGTTTGCATCATGTCACCTTCCCTATGCCAGCAGCCAGGGTCTGAAGTTCATAAATATCTGCTCTCGCTTCAAATATTACCCTTAGTTATCCTTAGTTTTAGTTTGGACTTTAAACAAGTTTCTGATGCATCACCTATAGAAGTCGCCGCCACCCAAAATCTGTGAGTATGTTATCTCTGACTCTGCTGCTGTGGTTGCCTTTTCCAGGACTATCTTACTGAGTGTAATCTCTCTGCTTAATGAGCCCAACACATTCTCTCCTGCCAATGTGGATGCGTCAGTCATGTTCAGGAAATGGAGGGACAGTAAAGGAAAAGACAAGGAGTATGCTGAAATCATAAGGTAAGCCCTGCCACGTGTGATGCTGTGCTGTCATCCTCCTGCTTTGAGCCCTCTAAAACGGGCTGCCTGCAGAATTTGCTGAAACCACCTCCTTGCTGTGGTTGCTTCTTTGGAAATGAATTTTACTGTCTTATTCCAAGCCCATGCTTCTGGTCCCTCTAGGATTTTCAGCACACAGAAGCAGTGCAAACTTCTGGAGCGGGAGAACCAGGCTGATCTGTCTTTAAATTGTTCTTTTTTCAGCCTGATCTGGTGTGATGCTCTGCCAAACCTATTGGCTGCTCATAAATCCCAGTCAAAGTCCCCTCTTGCCTTTGAGCACTGCCTGCATTGCTTGGGACGTGATTCAAACTGACTGCATCCTACTAATTCTGTGCTTAATGCACTCATGAATCATAATCTTGTCCCTCCAATTCAAAGGAATATCAGCGGGGTCTGGCAAGTGTTCTCAAAGCTGGGTTTGATTAGCTGGAAGTACTGTTCAGTCTTCACTGAGGGGTTCATGGTTCATCAGGTGCTGTAGGGAGATGGGTGAGCTTGAGCTGAGGTTGCAGCAGAGCAGTGAAGGGCAGCTCACACTGCAGTGGGACCACTGTTGTGCTTGGCTGGGGTGGGACCATGTCTGCACTGTCCCCCTAGCTGGTGGGTGCTGCGTGGGACAGCCAGGCTGTGTGAAGAGCCTCACTGGGAGGTTCTCTTACCCCTGCAGCTGCCTTGGTGTCAGCGGGGCTGGATGTGCTCTGTGGCAGTTCATGGCAGGCTGAGGAGCAGGCTGGGGAGTGAGGGGACAGGCTGTCATCTGCTCCTCTCCCTGCTGGGCACCATCACAGGCCGGCAGCAATTCACAGCCCATGTGCAGGTGGGAGGCAGCAGCCAGAGCCTGTCCTGGGGCGATGGGAGGTGCTTGTCTTCTGCCAGCCCAGGCAGTGTCGGGGTTATGGCTGTGTGTTGGGGTGCAGCATGTGCTCCAGCTGCTCTGGAGGAGCTCAGAGCTGCCAAATGCCTTTTTAAGCACACTGGTGTGGAGTCAGTAAATCATGGTAGGAAACCCCTGGTGATCTGTTCTGTAGCAAATGTAAGGAAATGTGCTCTGAGCTCCGGCGGATCTCTAATGTGGAGTCCTCTCAAATAACTAATGTCATGTATTTCTGGGAGCATGTGTGCTGTGAACACCCTTGGAGAGCTCCCAAGCCTGAGGCTGCAGGAGGTAAATCTGTTTCTGGTGTTGATTGTGGTGCTTTGGCCAAACATCAGCTCTCCTGACTCTGGGCTGCCAGGAGGGTCGGGGCTGGGAGAGGGGAGAGGCTGGCACACAGCCCTGCTCACCTTGCCGTGTCGTCCTCCCCGCAGGAAGCAGGTTCTGGCCACCAAAGCCGAGGCAGAGAAGGATGGCGTGAAGGTCCCCACCACGCTGGCAGAGTACTGCATCAAAACTAAAGTGCCTTCCAATGACAACAGTTCAGATTTGCTTTACGACGACTTGTACGATGACGACATTGATGACGAAGATGAGGAGGAGGAGGATGCCGACTGTTACGATGATGATGATTCTGGCAACGAGGAGTCGTGACCTGCTCCCTCTGTGCCCCTGTACTGCCCTGCCTGACTCAGGCCAGAAGGGAGCAGCGGTAACCTAGCAGCAGTCCAGCAAAAAAGTGTGGGGGGGGGGATCAAAAACTTTTGTCTCCTGCTGTCTCCTGTTGTATGGATCTGTTTGCTCCTTTTTTATGGACCTCTTAGAGACCCTCCACAGAATGTCTGAATTCTTGCATTCTTAACCCTTTCATCACTGTATTATGATTTCTTTTTAAAAGAGAAACTCCCCTTTTCACTTCTCTACGAAACGTTCACAGCGAAACAGGTTTGCTCGCGGTTTAGATCCTTGAATTTTAAATACAGTCTTGCATTGAGATGTTTAATGTATTTAAAGCTGGAACAAACCCATTGGAAGCTGAGTTTTCGGGAGCTCAAGTGCTGCATTTACTGGGAAGAAAAAAAAAATCCACACAAAGCAAATTGCCAAGGTTTAGCTGCTCCATTTACAATAATAGCGTGTGTACATTCGTTTAGCCTTGTGGTGGTGGCTTTTCCTTTAAGGTGTGGGGCGGAGAGTGTAAAGCTACTGTGTGTTGAGCTTGATGGGATGTCACTGAAAGGTACAGTATTCCTTTTCAGCCTGATCGAGGTAGAAAACAGCTGGCCCCAGAGGGCACAATCGGCTTTTGTTTCTGAAAAAGGCTTGTGATATGAACCCTAAAATAAACACTTAACACTTCATGTCTGTACAACTGAGCCCTGGGTTGCTATTTATTTTTATTGGGTTTATTTCAGATTAGATTGGGTTTAGAAAAGTTCAGTTTAGCTGTGCTGCTGAGGTCTGCTGCCAGCCACCCCTCTTGAGGGAGGACAGATGTGCATCCCACTGCCCAGCAGGCTGGTGTTCATCCTGAACTTCTTTGTGGTGATGGGAGAGACCAGTAGCCTCCTGCCCCAGTGCTTGCTAGCAGCCCTTGCTTCCTGCAGCCTTGCTTCCTGCAGCCCAAGTCCAGTGCTGGCCTGAGCCTTTTCTTTGCTTATGTAGGTCACAGGTTGGTAAGTGCAGCTCTGTGGAGTCAGCACAGGACAAAGCTCCCCTTGGTGCCTGCCTGGAGGGACCTGGCTGTCCCTGTGCCTGCAGTGGCTGAGGGGACCCTGCCTGGCTGGGCCATGAATGAGTGTGTGTGGCCCCAGAGGTGAGGGGCTTTCAGGCTGGAAGAGGAGGCCAGCAGCAGAGTTGTGCAGCTGGTGCACTGATTTTGGCCCTCTGCATGTTTTTGGGAGCTCTTGGCAGAGCTTAGGGCCCTCTCTCCTGGGTGGGGGGGGGGATCCTGCATGCTTGTGTCTGTGGAACCCTCAGCATCCTCACCTCCCTGCAGTGTCCTGCTCTTGTTTGGCCATGGTGCAGTGGCCTGAATTCACCTTTTGCATGATCCCTTGGCCCATGACCCTGCCCTCCTGAGCCCAGGCACCTCTCACCCTGCTTGGGTGAGACCCTCCAGTTCCCACAGGAACAGAGGCAGTTACCCTGACAGAGCTGCAGGCTCGGCAGTGTTCTGTGCCTCCCCTTGGTGTATCTCAGGGTTCTCAGTAGTACCTCACCAGCTGCGGCCCCTCAGGGGCTGCTTTGGTGGGAGTAAACTTTATTCTGTGATCAGCTCGGTGGCAGTGTCTGGGGTGAGGAGGAGGAGGAGAGTGAGCAAGCTCAAAAGTGTGCTGCCTGGAGGGAGAGGAGGGGAAGGCAGCCCGAGGGGAGGAAGGCTGGTGGGACTCTGTTTAAAATGAGTAGGGCAAATGTTTTCAAAATACTGCTTGGCTGGGATTTGCAGCAGCAGGGACAGTGTCTGCTCCTCGGCCCCTGGCTGTGCCAGTGGTGCACCCCTCTGCCTCCTGTGGGGTGAAGGCAGCCTGGGTGGTGATACCGTGTCCCTCAGCGTTCCCCGTGATGGTCTGTTCTCCTGTTTGAATGTGTTCCACATGGGCTCCTTCAACTCATTCTTCCAGCAAGGACCGACTGAGCCCCTGCTGCTTTTTGGAGCCAGCAGCAGAGCTCCCCTGCATCTAGCGATGGTGTGAGGCACTCCCAGCTTCACTCCAGCCCTGTGAGGGCAGGGCCAGCACTGGCCAATGGGCCCCTGGTGCTCCTGGCTCCAGGACTGGTCTAGGGGCCACCCTGGGACAGGGACACTGACTTCCAGCTTTCGGGGGCTGTTGGGGAGTGAAGGAGCAGAGTGTGGCAATGTCGGGCTGATGACTTGGTTTGAAATGAGGATACTGCATCTTTCAGGATTTCCCTTGTACTTTTGACCGTCTTCACTGTATACTCTCCAGTGACTTGTATTTTCAAGCTTGGTGTTGTAAGATGCATTATCATGACTCTTCTGTTACCTTTTTTTAAAGAGAAAAAGCAACCTATTTTGAGAGCTCCTATGTTACCAGGCTGATTTCTCTTCCCCACTGTCCTGTGCAGTGTCATTGCTTGTTGACTTGCTGGTTTCCTTTTTCTGAGACAACAAACTGAAGTATGAGGGGTTTTTTTTGGTTGGTGTTCTTTTTTTTTTTGAAACTATTTAAGAGATTGCGGGGAAAAATGTTTACCTGATTTGTGTATGCTGTTTTTCTCTTAAACCCTTTTCTCCTGTCTCAGCCAATATTAGCGTTTACATTTGCAACTACACACCCCTTCAAATGCAGTTTTCAACCATTCTGAAACCAGCAGGGTACACTAGATTTCTTAGTAGTTTTCTTAGCTGAAGCCCCAGATGTTTTCCTTTTTTTTTTTGGTTGGTTTTTTTTTTTTTTTTCCTCTTCAGTATAATTTACCAGAAGGAATTAACTGATGCATTTTTGTGTTGTCTTCCTCTTCAGTAGTTATATTTTGTCTTTTCTGCACATCTGTCTACTAATAAAAATGTGAAATGAAAGTATCCCTGTGCTGTTACTTCCGTGTTAATTGAGCTGGTTTGTTTGCATGGGTTACTTAAGGCTTTGAGTAACAGCTGCTCACAAGTTGAGGGCTGCTCTGGTGTCAGTGTCTGTACATACACATTAATATCTTTAAGGTTACTGCAAAACAAAGCTGTGCTTTGGCAGGTGCCTGCCTCAGACCAGGACTGGAGAATGAGCTGATTTAGGTACTTTGGCAGAAGGCCACGGGCTTTGCTGTTGTATTAAGTCTTCCTAAATCAGGGAAGACAGAACTGGGGGAAGATGGTTCATGGTCCCATCTGGCTGCAGTGGCGATGCAGGACTGAGGGGGCCTGGGGTGCTGCTGGAGGCCAGTTCTGGGCAGGGCACAGCTCCAGAAATGGTCAGACAGGGGCACAGGGAGCTTGCTTGCTGGGGCAGAGGGCTTTGGCCTCATGCAGAAGCCTGGCAGAGGAATGGAGGTCATCACTGCCAGCCCGCCAGGGTGCCTGCCCTGCCCGGCCCGTGCTGTTCCCTGCAAGCTGAAGCATGGAGAGGGTTGTTTTTGTGGTGTCCGCTGCAGCAGCCAAGCTAAAATTAACGGGACGAGTGTCCCGGGGTTGCACTTGCTGCACTTGGCATCGTTTGCTGCACAGCAATTGCTGAGTCAAACGTGGTTGTGTCCTGACTGCTTCCGCTGCACAGGCAGGCTGGAGGGAGGGTCAGGGCATTGCTGAGCTGCATTCCCCAAGGAGTCTCCATACTGGGGAAGGGGATGGTGTGGGCTGGGCCTTCTGCTAGGGACGGGGTGTTCTTGTGGCTTCTGCAGCACAGGCCTGCCCAGAGCTACCAGCAGCTGCCTCACCCAGCAGAAGTGTGGTACCAGAGCCAGGACAAACCCACCTGATACTTGTGCAGGTGTTCTGGGGGTTTTGTTTTTGGTTTACACCTTTCCTCGATGGCCAACTGCAGCTGAGCAACCTTGTCTCTACCATCAGGCTGGGGAACAGGGGGCGAGAGAGGAAATTGCTGCAGAAGAGCCCTGCTGGAACCCCCAGCGGAGGGAAACATGGAAACATCCTGGTTGGAGGGGCTGGCTGCAGTGCTGCCTGCGGGCAGAACCCCAAGCAGGTGTGAAGGTGCTGGAGCTGCCTTTGCTGTCTTGTGAGGGCAGGAGGTTGGTGGAGGACAACACAGCCCCTCGCCTCCTGGCAGAAACACTGCCCTTCCTGATGGGAGCCGGGATGGGGGGAGGAGCAGGGGCTGAAGCCTTTGAGGCAGGGTCCCCTGGAGCTGCTCTGCAACAACCCTGAGAGGCTCAGGGGGCTGGTGGATGCTGGCACCAACGCTCACCTGTCGCCACTTCCAGCAGCTTCTGGACCCTCACATGCAAGTGAGGACAGAGAGAGGGCTGCAGTGGAGTTCTGTAAATGAGAACCTATAAATGGAGGGTGCGAAGGTGGCCTTGGGGGGGGAACGCTTGTTTTTGAAAGCACAGCTCCTGCGAGGCAGCAGCTCCAGCTGGGGGTAGATGTGCTGTTGCCACGAGCTGTGGGCTCAGCTGCTGGTGTGGCCCTTGCAGCACGCGTTAACCCCGAGCCTGCAGAAACAGTTGTGCCCTCCTTGACATTCAGGCCCCAAAGCTGAGGGCAGTGGGACAGCAGCTGCCAAGGGCTTGCAGCAGCTGCTGAAGTTCAACCAGAACGAGAGCTGGGGCAGGGGAAGGGCAGCGTGGTTCATGTGCTAGGGAGGGCTGGGTGACACACTAACTTCTTCCAAGGCACCTGGGTCTCACAGGACTTGAGGGTTGGTTGAAGTGTGACTCTGAAGAAAGGAAAGTGGTTCTAAGGGTAGAAACATTTTTTTTTGTGGGTCTTGGGAGGTGCAAAAGCAGCCCCTTACCTGCTGCATGGACACATGGCTTCACATTTACTCACTGCCTCTGTTGCACAGGGCCAGGATGCTGAAGAGCACGAGCCTGGGGCACAAGTGGTCTGAGGAGCCCTCACACTGACCTTCCTCGTGGTGGAGGCCACAGACCTCATGGTCAAAGCAAGGGAGGACAGTGCTGCAGCTGCTCTTCCTCCTTACCTCTCCCCCCTGCTCAGCAGGGACTTGTACGGAGCACGATGCCAGAGGACACCAAAGGCAGAGATGTGATGGCTACAGCAGGAGTCAGGGAGCTGCTGAGGATCCCACCCCTGCTGTAGGTGCCCTCACCTTCCTCATGATATTCAGCTCCTCCCTTTGCTGCTCAGCTTGTTGCAGAAAGTGGAGAGGGAGAGGCTGTAAAAGCAAATCTGCTCCTGGAGCCTTTGAAAATGCAGACAAACACCAGTGATATGCTCAGATCTTTATTGGTGGAGGAAGGGCTAAAAAGAAAGTAAACTCCTAAACATTCACTGCACTGGTGCAGGACAGGAAGGACGAGGAGCTGCCTCCAGGGTCTTTGTTTTAAAAAAAGTGGGGAGGGACATCCAGTAGCTCTGGCTTTCCTGGGCAGGGTGGCTCCGGGCAAACAGAGTTACAAGACACAGCTTATACTTTTATTTAAGAAACCGCTACATAGTTTTTGCCTCTAATGATGCAAAGGAGGTTCCAGGAAACACTGAGCATCCAAAGTCTCTTGCTAGAGAAACAAAACAAAACCAAACAGAAAAGAAAACCCTGTCTTTTTTGTTTGTTTGTTATTATCATTTTTCAAAAATTTAAAGGTGGGACTGCAGCTCAGGGCCACAGAGACTGAACTACCCATGAGAAGTTCATCTTCCATAGCAGGAGGGAGAGGGGAGACAAAAGAACGGGGCAGGCCCACAAAATATTTTTTTCTTTGTTTTTTTTTTCGTCTTTAAAGTGACAGCTATGTTGGGGGCTGAGGGCAGAAATCAAACCAACAGGACACATCTTGATTAGGCTGGGGTTTTTTTGGAGGGAGAGGGGGACAGGCCTCATTATGTGCCTGAACTTAGAACTGCATTTAAACAAATGGGTCCAGCTCCAGAAAAAGGGCACAGTTTGCCTCGGACAGAGTTATAAAGCCCACAGAGCTTAAGAACAAACAAGGAAGGATGCCCTGGTGCGGATGGGAAAAGAATAATTAGTTTTTCTACAAAGAAAGAGAAAAAAAAAAAAAAAAACAGGCTGCAAGATGCAGAAAACCACATTTAGGCTCTATTACATTTACAAATACATACATAAATATATTACATACAACAGCAACTCAAAGAGGAAGCGGGCGAGTCACACAGAGGATGGATGGCTGGCTGCAGTTCTCCCCACACAGACATTTGGCTGAGCAGTTACTTCTTCTCCTAATAATTCCAAGAATGGGCTTCATCTTTTTTTTCTTTTTCTCGTTTCTTTTTTATTTCTTTTATTTTTTTCTTCCTCCTCCTCTCCTTTCCTTCTCTCCCCCCTCCCCGGTTTCGGATTTAGTTTGTCCAGTATGGAGAAGTGCCATAGGCGGTTTTGGTAGCCTGAGACTTTTGCTGCATGGTGCTGGGCTGGTTGCGTTGGCCAGATCCACCCTAGAAATTGGAAACAAAGGAGACAAGGGCATCAGTTGCCAGAGCATGAGAGCTCCCAGGAGGATGAGCCCATAGGAACATCACTAGAAGAGCTGCCACCCCTGGGGCCAGCCCTGACACCCGCCAGCACAGCAAAGCTCCCCATGAATGGATCAGCTTCTGCCCTGCAGCATCTCCGTGTCTCACAATCCAGGATAAGAGGCCACAGAGACACCAAGCAGGAGCACGGGGACACACCATCCCCCCAAGACATGTTCAAGCACAAGGAAGGAGAGAAGAGGTCTGGGGAGAGCAAAAGGAGCTCTCTCAAGGTGGATGGAGCAGGAGCACCAGCCAAGGATGACACGCATTCAGAGGAAGAAGTCATCTCCTGTTTCTGGACCCTAAGACAGAACATTCTGTTTTTTCAGGGAACATTTATAGTGAGGAAAGAAACGCACGGGCTGGTGGAACCAAATGTGAGCCAACATGCAACCTGCAAGGGGATGCTTGATTTTTCCCCCCTGAGTAACAGTACAAGTGCTCATGTCCTGCTCTCCTGCCACAGCCAGAAGACAGCAGCACCTGCCTCAGCTCCACACCTCACAGCCCAGCTCTCCACATCACAGAATCAGAGGCTGGCTGAGGCTGGCAGGGACCTCTCAAGGTATCCCGTCCAAACCCTCTGCTCAAGCAGGGTCACCTGGGCCAGTTGCCTAGGGCCATGTCCAGACAGCTCCAAGAATGGAGACTCCACAACCTCCCTGGGCAACCTGTGCCAGAGTTTGGTCACTATCCCAGTAAAAAAGTGTTTCCTGATGTTCAGAGGGAACCTCCTGTGTTCCAGTTTGTTCCCTGTTGCCTCTGTTCCTGTCACTGGACACCACTGGAAAGAGGCTGCCTCTGTCCTCTTTACATCCTCCCTTCAGGTATTTCCATACATTGATAAGATCCTCCCTGAGTCCTCTCTCCTCCAGGCTGAACAGTCTTTCTTCACAGGAGAGATAGTCCAGTCCCTTCACTGTCCTTGTGGCCCTTTGTTGGACTGCCTCCAGTACCTCCATGTCTCTCTTGCACTGAAGCCAAGCACTGGACACTGAATTCTCGCTGTGCCCTCACCAGTGCTGAGCAGAAGGGAAGGATCAGCTCCCTCAGCCTGCCGGCAACACTGTGCCTCATGCAGCTCAGGACACTGGTGTCCTCCTTTGTAGCAAGGGCACGTTGTCGGCTCATGGTCAACTTGGTGCACACCAGAATCCCCAGGGCCTCTTCTGTAAAGCTGCTTTGGCCCCCAGCATACACTGGTGCAAGGGGTTGCTCCTCCCCAGGGACAGGACTTGGCACTTTTCCTCACTGAACAACGTGAGGCTCCCTCCCCAAGCTGATCAACAGCATGAATTCTGTCGATCTGCAATCACTGTCAAAACCCTTTCCCAATGAGCAAAGCAAAACCCCCCTGGACCCTGGTGGGATGTGCAGGGGAGCATCTGCCCTCGGGCTCGCTGGGGAGGCAGAAGGGGCCAACTCACCTGCCCATCCTGCTGAAGATGGTGATGCAGCATCTGGGAATGAGGCTGCTGATGTGCAGGCAGGATATGGAGAAACGGGGCTGGAGCATACCCCGGGGCAGCACCAGGGTTCAGGGGCCCAGTCGATCCGAGAGCAGAGGGCAGGCTGAAGGGAGGCGGCGTGCCAGCGTGGAATCCCTGCTTGTCAAACGTCTGCACGGGAGGCGAGGGGCACAGCGTCAGAGAGTGGTGTGAGCAGCCCCACCGGGACCAGATAAGAACAAGAGTGGCCCAAACACACAGCACCTGAACCTTTCACCAACCCCAGTCACATCGAATACCTGCAAGCACTTTAGTGGATGAGTTTCAGCTCCTGTTCTCACCCATGTCTCTGCACTAAGGCCTCCAGCGTTTTATTTTCATGGCTGCTGTGTTCCTTTTTTCTCCCCGACCTCTTCTTACTCAGTGGGACATGGGATGGCAGCAGCTGCCTAAATCTGTCCTTCACACACTGCAGAAGCTCAGCCTGGAATTACTCAACGTACCCAGGGCAGCCCAACAGAAATACAAGAAGAATTTGCAATAGGGCTCTCCTCCCCACAGCCTAAGCTTGGCCCCTAACACTCAGCACGCAGCGCAGAGCTGGCTTCCTACCTGTGAGCATGGGTCACAGCCAGACCCCAATTCCCCAGGCTGAGGGTGCAAGGAGGACAAAACAGGAGCTGAACATAAGCCCACTGCACACCACAGCTTGTCGTCAAAGTGCCTTCTGCTTTCCCTGGGAAGGTGTATGCTGAGCAATGGTCACAGGAGAGTGGACCCTGAGACCAACCAGGCTAGGAACAGGAGGGGAGCCATCAGCCTGACCTCAGGCTGTGAGGGAGGAGGGTCCAGTGGTGCTCACCTGAGTCTTGTTATAGACTGAGCCACTGATGTCAGGCACACCTGTGTTACTTGAGGTCACTGAAACACCTGAAAAACAAAAAAAGCCACCAACAATGATAAAGTTGACCACCACTGGACTTGAGCCTCACACTTTGCTCCAGGCACCTCTGGCAGCCCTGGTGGATTCACCTCTGTCTGCAGCCACTGTGGCACGTGCCCTGCTGCTGCTGCCAGGCAGCCTAGAGGGGTTCTCTGTGCTCTCAGACCCACAGCACCTCACATGGGAAGAGGAGAAAGGGCTCAGATCCTTGCTCCCACTGTAAAGTGGGAAACTAGCCCACCAGATAAACCACCCATGTCCATGATCCAGTGGTTACCACCTGGATTCAAATGCACTTCCCCAGGCAGCAGCTGGCTGCACCAAACACTCACTAAGCTCAGGAAAAGCCAGCTTTCCCCTGGGAGTAGGGATGCATTTGGCTCTACTGCAACAAGAGCTTTCCAGTAGTGCACTGAGTGATGGGACTCAGCATCTGCTGCACATTTGAGCCCCTGTCCTTTCACTTCCTACAGAAGAGTGAGGCCTGCAATGCTCTCCTGCTCTGAGAGAATGAGTATCACTGATTCAGGCTGGCTTCCACCTGGACCAGCTGGTGCCACAACAGGCTCAGAAACACTCAGTTGCCAGCAAGGTGGCTCTCAAACCCTCAAACCAGCCACTTACAGTCTTATAAAGGTTGACTCTAGTCATTTAACTTGAATCACAGAATCATTTAGGTTGGAAAAAACCTCTAGGATTATCAAGTCCAACCTTTGTCCAACATCTCCCTGACCCCTAGACCATGTCTCAAAGCACCACATCTACTCATTTTTTGAACACCTCCAGGGATGGTGACTCCACCACTTCCCTGGGCAGCCTGTTTCAGTGGCTCACTACTCTTTCAGTAAAGAACTTCTTCCTGATGTCCAATCTAAACCTCCCCTGGCACAACTTCAGGCCATTACCTCTTGTGCTGTCATTAATTACCTGGATCAGAATAAAACCAGCAGTCCTTGGCCAGCGAATCAGAGGACTGGACTCAGAGGGTGTGCACTGCTCTAAGGTTGTTCCCTTCCTAGGACATTGCTCCTTTTTGGCTTGCTCCTCCACAGCAGAGAGTGTGATCAGCTCTTGGCTGGACACCCACAGTCCAGTTGGTGTTTCAAATGCACAGCGAGTGGTTGCTATTTGCTTAAGCCCGAGGATGAACTAGTTAGTGCTAAGCAGTTCAATCTACAGTTCTCAGGTCTAACCAGTGTGTGCAGAATAAAGCTTTCATGTAAGCTGTATAAATTCTTCAGCCTTTGCAGTCACAAAGGAAACGTTTCCAGGCACGAAACAATGTGATGAGGAACAGGGTGTAGGGAGAGCAGCTGAAACAGCTGCCCAGAGATGTGTGAACGGCCCTGCTGGTCCCTAACACACCAGGTAGGCACACTCAGGTGCCCACCAAGAAACTCAAGATAGAGGTATCATTTGGCAGAGGACCATTCCAGCAGCAGCATCCAACTGCTTAGGCTTCAAAAACATGGCACTGCTGCAGGACCACTATTCTTCATCAAAGAAAACTCTGGCAGAGGAAACAGCTCACTGTTTCTCCCATGTGTAACTGTGGATAAAGCTGCACATCAGCCACACAAACCCGTAAGTGAAGTTATTCAAGAGGTTTTTAAGGAACACTTGGGCCATTAAAAAAAGCATTTTTATACGGGAGATGGAGAAACAGCTTGGATCATGACCCTGCTTAGAGCTGGCTGCTGTATTGACTGCACAGCACTGGCAATACTGGGAGCTTGCCCTACTAAATCCCACTCAAGAGTAACCTCAAGTCTCACGTGTTACCTTTCCCAGGTCCAGTGCCAGCAGATTTGTTTTGTGCTTGAGATGACCCACTGTAGCCTCCTTTGCTGTAATCTCCAGCTGCTGTTCCCTGCGTTAAGTCATCATAGCCTGCCGGTGTGTACAAGACAAGGTGTTACAGGGTGCAAGCAGCTCTGCAGGCACTCGTGTGGAAAGCGTGGTGGTGGTGGTGGTGAGCATACCTGCCCCGTAGCCATGCTGCCCGTAGCCGCTCGCCTGCTGGAAAGGAGTGGAGGCGGTGTTCAGGTTGACTCCGTGCTGCTTAGCAGATGCTGGAGGTACCTGGACAAAGGGAGGGAACAAAAAGGCTGTTAACTGGGGAAGGACACGCAGAACTCGAGCTTCCTCTGCCATCTAGTGGGGAAGGGACCTCCACCTCTACATGGGAAATTCATTTGGAGTTGGGAGCACTGGGATGGCATCGGACATGGCACAAATGCTTCCAGCAGCAGCTTGCTGTAGTGGATTTGTGCAAACCCCACGTTTTTGCTAGAGCTGCCCTCTGAGGGCAGTGCAAACCTGTCTCAGAACAGGCTGCATACTTCTTTCATACACTGAATGTAAACAGCAAATTCCTGCCCACAAATCGAAGCAGGAGCAATCACAATGCTCTGCCTCCAGAATCAAACAAAATCAATTCCTGCCTCAGGCTGCTTCATAAAACACTGTCCTACAGTGTCCTAGAATAGACTCATCCACCCTTCTTCCTGGAGCATCACCTCTTCCCAAATAGCCTTCATCCTGAGACTACCAGCACTGCTCTGTGACTTCAGAGGGTCAACTCCATCCTTGAAAGGATATCTTAGGCACTCTCAGCTCACTGGCTTAGCCTGAGGTCTCCCCTTTACTCTCCAGAGGCTGATAAGGGTTTTCAGGGACAACAAGTCTATGAGCTGCAGCTGTCTGCTCTTTACAGTGACCTGCATGGGAGTCTGAGTTCTGGCCTTTCAAATTTCCCATTTTCTTGGGAAGAGACTGAAGCCATTTTCTCATGCTTGCATGTTTTTAGAGAATCCTTGCAGACTGTGGAAGACGACTGTACTCTGTTCTCATGACACCCGACCTGAGTACTGGATCCAGCTCTGGGGTCCCCAGTACAACAGACAGACATGGGACCTGTTGGAGCAGGTCTGGAGAAGGCCGTAAAAATGATCAGAGGGCTGGAGCACCTCTCCTGTGAGGACAGGCTGAGAGACTTGGAGTTTTCAGCCTGGAGAAGAGAAGGCTCCAAGGAGACCTTATTGCAACCCTTCAGTACTTAAAGGGAGCTTATAAGAAAGATGGAGAAAAACTTTTTACCAGGTCCTGCAGTGACAGGACAGAGGGCAATGGTTTCAAATTGAAAGAGTGTATGCTTAGATTGGACAGAAGGAAGATATTCTTTACGACGAGGGTAGTGAGACACTGTAACAGGTTGCTCAGAGAAGTTGTGGGTGCCCCATCACTGGAAGTGTTCAAGACCAGGCTGGATAGGGCTTTGAGCAATCTGGTCTAGTGGGAGCTGCCCTTGACAGGAGAGTTGGAACTAGATAATCTCTGAAGGTCCCTTCCAACCCAACCCATTCTATGATTCCAAGACGTAGAAGGTTTGGAGCAGTTTGAGGAGACCAAAACCAGAGAGGTACAAAGGAAGGGTTACAGTTGAAGCTGTCACACTTACAAACATGGTTGGCCCATACTGGAACGCACTGGGTACACCCGGCACACCAGCGTAGTAAGGTAACCCAGTGTAGCTGTAGCCCGGGGGCAGGGTCGGGTTGAGGAAAGGCTGCTGAGTTGTATGGTGGGTCTGCGTCTGGTTCTGCTGCGGCTGGGCAAGCGTGGTAGCAGGAGCAGGAGAGGCAGAATCCCCACGGCCAAATTTTGTTACGTCACCTGTGAAAGAAGGAACTGATCAGAAAAGCTGTCAGAGCTACTCCTAAAGTGAAGGCCTCAAAGGATTCAAATTCTCTGAATACAAGTAGACAACTACAGAAGAGAGCACATCCTGAAAGCCTGCAGTTGTTCATGGGAAGCGCTCTCCTGGTCTCTGTTCCCGATGGCCACAGAGACATTGCTTGTACACGGCACAGAACTCTGTGCCATGGCTAATGCATTGATAAAATGGAGATACCAATACTTACCTATCTCACATGGTCTGAGCAGATTCACTACTATCAGATCATTGCAATAAAACATGCTAAAAGCAGAAGTATGGTAAATAGCCAAAGAGCAAATGTTTGTTTGGTTAAACTGTGACTCTTCTGGAGGTTAAACTGATTAGCTAAGCATCATGGGCTGAAAGCAAGTTAGGATTTACAGGCAGTGATGGGCATATTTTTGTCAATGTCTGTTTATTTGTCAGGCATGACTAGTTAGATGTCCAGTTCCTCACACCACCAAAGTTCTGGAGACAGTAGCTGAAGGCCAGGAAAGCAAGGCTTGCATCGCGGGCCACCTTATTGAAGAAGTAGGAAGGGAAATTTGGTTATTAACCCAAAAGCAGCCTCCCAAGAGAAGTGATTACCAAGCAGAAAACTCCCAAACACTTGCATTTTATGGTAGCCTATAGAGCAGCACATTGACGTGTTTCTTTAGGGAGGTGACTTACACCAACCACATCTATCTCATTCCCAACCAGTATTCCTTTTTGTTGGTTGCCAAGAAGTATGATGACATTTAATACCATCATTATAGGAACTATAAAGCCTATGGCTACAGTTTTAAACTGTCATCAGATGGCACTGGATGAAAATCACTGGCTGAGAACCCTGGATGGCATCAATGTCATCTTTGCACAATGATAAATGAAGAGCAAGAGCAGGAATGAGGAAGGACTTCTTAGACCACCTCCTTTTGGGAATGAAGTCCATCAGATTTGTGGAGGGTGACCAAGAGCCTGCTAGATGCAGCTCCTGCTGGGAACCCACAAGTGCTAAAATAGCAGTAACAAAGTATGGGGAGTTGCTGAGGGGCATCTATTCCAGTGCCAGAAAAGGAAACCAAGCCAGATGAATTTTAAGAATAATTAAGATACAGAATATTTTTCAAGCACTTGTACGTGCTTGGGAAGGGCACTAGGTAACACTGCCGTTTACATTCATGGCAAGGGTATTCTCAAAGGCTACACAACTTAGTCCCAGAAGTCATCACATATGAATTACTGACCAAAACCATGAAGAGACATCAATGTCAGGGTTGAGAGGGAGACGCTCACTTTTGTTTGACTAGCTTGGACTGATGTGCTTAACTGCTTACAGAAGGGAAAAACAATTGCTCTTGCAGCAACAGCAGGATGACCTGCATTTGGAAACCATCTCATTTACTATCCTCATCTTTAAACAGCACTCACCTGAGTATGGGTTGTTACCAAGGCTCCCATCTCTGCCTGTCAAGGTTGCAGGAGCAGGGAATGTAATTCCATAGTAATCCTTGAAAAAAAAAGACAACACCCTTCATTAATAGTGGAAACCATAACAGGTTAGACAGCTTTTATAAATCTCATATTATATGTGTAAGAGAACTGAAATAAAGCAAGTTTGGGCAGAAGCTGACCTTGTTGCTTATAGCAGAGCTGAAGATTTACCTGGATCCTCAACTTCAAAATAAACCTACTTTATAGGCATTTTTATTACTTAATATAATAGTTCACCTCTTAATGGTAAGTTAAAGGCAATGACTAAATGCTTTGCCTCCCCAGCCCTCAGCTCTGAGCTGTCATCTTCCAGTGAGACTGTGCCTGAAGAGCAACAGACCATCATGGGCCAAAGACCTGGGGTCAGGCCAGGACCGTAATCACAACGTGGATGTAGGCTAAAGGTTTAACCTTGTACCAAGCCCCGTTTTAAGTGGAAACATCAGCTAGATAAACAGTACAAACATTTGAAAACAAAAAGAGAAAAAGAGTCACTACTGTATGACTGGAAAATTTCTTAGAATCATTTAGGTTGGAAAGGACCTCCAGGATCATCAAATCCAACCTTAGTCCAACATCTCCCTGATCCTTAGACCATGTCCTGAAGCACCACATCTACTCGTTTTTTGAACACCTCCAGGGATGGTGACTCCACCACTTCCCTGGGCAGCCTGTTCCAATACCTTACCACTCTTTCAGTAAAGAACTTCTTCCTAATATTCAATCTAAACCTCCCCTGGAGCAACCTGAGGCCATTACCTCTTGTCCTGTCATTAGTTACTTTTTTACAGGAGACCTCAGATCAGCAGTTTCCAAAGTGGGGTGCAACACAGCAATCCACTAGGGTGCATGAAGAAAGTGCTTTTGGAACCATTAATAAAAAAAATTAAATTAAAAGTGTTTGCTTGAACTTTCTCTCATCCTTTTTTATTTTTTGGTTTTGTGTATGTTTTATAACATACGTATTAGTACAGTAGTACATGTCTATAATTTAGAAATAGAAACACATTGGCAGCAAGTGCTCATTAATTTTTTACTGATGGGGTGTACGATCAAAAGAGGTTGAGACCACTGCCTTGGATCTTTCTTCCAGGTCCTCTACAGGAAGGTAAGACAGTCCTTACCCTAGGAAGTTTGCACTCTGAGATGACACAACATGCCAGCAAAATGAAAACATCATTTTGTCTTCAGTTTGGCAGAAAACAAGAAAAGTTTGCCCTCCCTTCTCTGAGTGAGCTCCACGTGGGGGGCTGTTACCCTACTAAGCGTTTTTCCTCCTAATTCTCATGGCTTACTCCTCACCACCTCCAATCTATCAAGGGTTAATGTTTTAATCACTAATGTACTCATTTCCATGCACTCTCCAACACTGGAGAAACAACCTCCTTCTTCACACCCGTCTTTGCAAACTCCCCAGCACCTCAAATCCTTTCTCAGAGCTGAAAGCACCTTCCACCTTGCTGCACTTCTGCAGTTCATGCTGCTGTTCCTACACCAGATCCTCCATGACTGAACATGAAATAACTCAGCATAGACTTAGTATTGCATGTGCTTTCTGTAACTTTGAACAGCGCCACATTTCATCACCCTTCTCAGGTAATTCCACCTTATCATCTCTGGCATGAATCACTCAACAAAACACAACCAAATTCACATTAGAAGTCTTAGCAGGAGACTCAAAAGTAATGCTCCTATCTCCTTCTGAGGAAAATGCCACAAAATGCAGATCTGGAGAAGAGATCTGAACAGGATTTGGTGGATATGAACTGAAACTGCCACACTAGCATTTTCCCTTATATAAACTGGACAAAATATAACCAAATCTGCATGAGAACAGAGTCTAAGGATTGCAACCATTCCCACTGGCTTTCAGGTTGGGAAAAACGGCATCAGCATCGCATATCCCGCACACCTAGGCATACACACATTCAAACCAAAAAAGTAATTAGAAAATGAATGCAAGCCAGTTATCTTTGCACTTCATGCCCACCCCTAGGAAAACATCAGAAGAGATATTCTGGTCTTCAAACTGTATGGGTATTTCCTGCCCTACAGAAAGCATGCAGAAGAAGGTGCCTGAAGTTGAAACTGAAATACCAGGGATAGACTCAAAAAGTGAGACAGAAAAGGACTGAAAAACAGTAAGTGATCTGACATAATAGATTTAAGCCCCACCAAGCAGCTCGCTTGGTACCACAAACACCAGCTAAGGCATTTGTAAGATCTCCGCTACACAGGCAGCCTGCAACAGACTAACAGAAAAGATAGTAGATACCAATGTAGTACACAAACAAATAAAATAAAATAAACACAACTAGAATTTACAGCACCAACGTACACATTAATTGAGTCAAATTAAAAGAACCACATCCCAAACCTCAAGAGATACCCCCGTTCTGGTCGTATCAGCAGCCACCGGAACCTGCCATAGCTGGAAGCTTCCCAGGAAGCAGTGACGACTTGGGCTTGGAACTCTGCCCACTTTCACTTTCTAGATGTAAGAGGACTGGCACATCAAAGACAAATATTCCCACAGGCTCCTGCCTCTCAAACACCTGATGTTGCCTAATTTCTACAATAAATTCAAACTGTAATAAAGTCCCTCAAATCTAGAAATCACAATCATTGCATGAATAGTTGATGAGAACTCCTATCGTGACATTTATGCATTTATTTCTAAATATTAATACACTGAGGACAATTAACTTGGGGGAGAGAGGGGATGACAGATAACCCCAAAAATTTTCTTCAAGATATTTCATTCCATCAGCAAAGCTGCAGATGCTATAGAGAAAGAAAGGAAAAAAAACCCCAAAACCACACAAACTAAAAATATTTGTTAATAAGAAATCAAGGAAAATACACATTAACTCATACATATAAAAAATGTCAAAGCATGAAACAAGAAAATCAGATGTTGGTAGGCAAACCAACTTGAAAATAAAACCCAAGAAAGACAACTCACAAAAGAGACAAAAAGAAAATGGAAATGTAGCCCCAGCACAGCTGTCCCAGAAGCCCATGCTGCCATGCTTCCACAACCCCTGTGGAACCAGTACAGCACAGGAGCTGCCTCCTCCTGCTCTCCAACAGGAGCAGCCCCGGGAAAGAACCAGCTCCACTTCCTGGGGCAGGGCCACCTCCCAGTCGCGCTTTGACAACCACAACAAAAGCCCTCAAGAGAAAGTAAACAGAAAGCAAAAATGGAAATGGAAATAGGGAAATTCTGTCTAGATGATGGTGATGATGTAATGAAAGCCAAGGCACCGCATAAAGCTGGACACCCGACAGCACCCCAAGCACAGCGCCCACCACCACCACCAGCCTCAACAGCCTCCTCAACGCACACACCACCCACAGCCCCACCATGCCTGCGCACGCCACCCCGCACACCCGCCGCGCACGCACCCTCCTGCTCCTCCTGACGGCTCTCGCCAGCGCCCTCGCCTGCCAACACCTCCGCACCCACGACGCCATCGCAGACACCATCCAGCTCCTGCGGGACATGGCTCCCACCCAGCCCTGCCACCACCAGGAGGTCACCTTCCGCTTCCCAGACAACCTCCTCACCAACACCCACCCGCAACAAGCCGCCGTCACAGCCTTCCACATCCTACGGCACCTCTTCTCCATCCTCAGCAGCTCGAGCATCCCCCAGCAATGGCAGACCCAGGCACAGCATCAACTTCTCAGCAACCTTCACCATTACATCCACCACCTGGAGCAATGCTTGCCAGCCAATGGCCCGCTCTTCCAAAGGCGAGGGCCCCACAACATGCTCCTCAGCATCAACAAGTACTTTGCTGACATCCAGCACTTCCTCCTTGCCCACAACCACAGCGTCTGCGCCTGGGACCACATCCGTCTCCAAGCTCGTGCCTGCTTACAACGTGTGGACACACTCATGAGGCAAATGAAGAGCCAAGCTGCTCCTGCTCTCCTCCGAACCCACCCTCACCGAACACCCATCACCAGCCAACACCGGCAGCCATGGATCGATGGGACGCAGCAGCCGCCCAGGCTCAGCACTGCTCACGCCTCTTCCCACCAGGAGCCAGTGCCGACAAGGAAGTGGGTATGACCGCGGTGAAGCCAGGGTCAGACTGTGGCACAGCCACACCACAGCCACGCTGCTGGTGGCAAGGAAGGAGGAATAAATTGCTGTGCTGGGTGCTCATGGACTGCCCTGAGTCGATGGGAGGAGGGGTGGTATTTATCATCCATAGCTCATCTGGACTGTGACCTCTTCTGGTGGAGGGGAAGGTCCCCATGGACACTGCGGGATTCTCACATGAATGACTGTTTATCATAGAATTCTATTTATTTATGTATGTATTTATTTATTTATTTATGTATTTATTTATTTACTTATTTATTTATTTACTTATTTATTTATTTACTTATTTATTTATTCACTTGTTGGAAATAAAGACTTGCTGAAAATAACAAGAAAAAAGAAAAGAGGTGATCATCATGCATATACTTGACAGGCAAAGACAGAGTCTCTGTAGACAGGCAGGGATGGGCCTCCCTCCTGCGGACCATTCCACCAATGCCTCCCGCGCCCATTGAAGGCTCTGGACAGCAGGCTACTCTCAGGACCACACCATGGTCCTTCAAGCCCACAGGCATCTCCCACTGGTGCCAGATCCTCAGAGCAGACACTTGCCCAGAAGACATGATGGTTTCCCTGCATCCTCCTCCTCTCCCACGACTCACCCTCTTCCTTCCCACCCTTCTCCCACTGCCAAGACATGAAAGCTATCTCCAAACCACCACCCCATCACAAACAACCATTCAGAGATGCCACAGTACTGATTTGCACCAGGCAAGGTGGCATGGATAAGATGGATCTCAAAGGGGTAAGGACCAACCAAGGCCTGGGAGATTTAGACAAAGAAGAGCACCCTAGCGCTACCAACTCTATCCGTGAAACATCAAAAGCCACAAAAACCCACAGGAGATGCCCAGGACCGCTGTAGAAAAGAAAGTTATTAGGAATAGTCAGCATGGATTCACCAAGGGGAAATCGTGCTTGACCAATCTGATAGCCTTCTATGATGATGTGACTGGCTGGGTAGATGAAGGGAGACCAGTGGATTTTGTCTACCTTGACTTCAGCAAGGCTTTTGTTTCCCATAACATCCTCACAGGTAATCTCAGGAAGTGTGGGTTAGATGAGTGGACTGTAAGATGGATTGTGAACTGGTTGAATAACAGAGATCAGAGAGTTGTGATTGGTGGCACAGAGTCCAGTTGGAGGTCTGTAGCTCACGGTGTTTCCCAGGGGTCAACATTGGGCCCAGTCTTCTTCAACATCTTCATTAATGACCTGGATGAAGGAACAGAGTGTACCCTTTGCAAGTTTGCCGATGATACAAAACTGGGAGGAGTGGCTGTGACACTGGAAGGCTGTGCTGCAGTTCAGCAAGATCTGGACAGACTGGAGAGTTGGGCAGAGAGGAACTCAATGAAGATCAATAAGGGCAAGTGTAGGGTCCTGCATGCAGGGAGGAATATCCCCATGCATCAGTAGAGCTTAGGGGTTGACCTGTTGGAAAGGTCAGCGGGTCTCAGCTCCATGGAGAAGGACCCTAGAGTCCTGTTGGACAGTAAGTTAACCATGAGTCAGCAATGTGCCCTTGTAGTCAAGAAGGCCAATGGTCCCCTGGGGTGCATTAAGAAGAATGTGCCTAGCAGGTTGNGTTTGCCGATGATACAAAACTGGGAGGAGTGGCTGTGACACTGGAAGGCTGTGCTGCAGTTCAGCAAGATCTGGACAGACTGGAGAGTTGGGCAGAGAGGAACTCAATGAAGATCAATAAGGGCAAGTGTAGGGTCCTGCATGCAGGGAGGAATATCCCCATGCATCAGTAGAGCTTAGGGGTTGACCTGTTGGAAAGGTCAGCGGGTCTCAGCTCCATGGAGAAGGACCCTAGAGTCCTGTTGGACAGTAAGTTAACCATGAGTCAGCAATGTGCCCTTGTAGTCAAGAAGGCCAATGGTCCCCTGGGGTGCATTAAGAAGAATGTGCCTAGCAGGTTGAGGGAGGTTCTCCTCCCTCTCTACTTTTCCTTGGTGAGGCTGCATCTGGAGTACTGTGTGTAGTTCTGGACTCCCCAGTTCAAGGAAGACAGGGAACTATCAGAGAGTGTCCAGCAGAGGGCTACAGGGATGATTAAGGGAGTGGAGCATCCATCATACAAGGAAAGGATGAGATCCCTGGGGCTGTTAGCCTGGAGAAGAGAAGGCTGAGAGGGGATCTTATCAATGTTTACAAATATGCAAATGGCAAGTGTCAAGAGGATGGGGCCAGTCTCTCTTCAGTGGTGTCCAGTGAGAGGACGAGGGGCAATGGGTACAAACTGGAACAAAGGAAGTTTCACCTCAACATCAGGAAAAACTCTACTGTAGGGTGACAGAGCACTGGAACAGGCTGCCCAGAGAGGTTGTGGAATCTCTTTCTCTGAGACTTTCAAAACCTGCCTGGATGTGTTCCTGTATAACCTGCCCTAGGTCAAATTGCTTTGGCAGGAGGGTTGGACTAGATGATCTCCAGAGGTCCTTTCCAACCCCTACCACTCTATGATTGCTCTCCTACAATCACAACTGGCCCAGGATGCTCCTGCCAGTGTTCATACATTAGTGGCCATGGGGACTGACCTCAGTTTATAGACCACAATGGCCTAGCCCTCCTTCACCCCAACACATCCTTAGCACACAAAAAAGATACATTGCACCAAACACCTCCACCAAACATGGCCCAAACTAACCAGCACAGACCAGCACAGCATTCCCCATGAAGGAAGTTGCCCGCACACCACCAGCTGCTCCTTTGCCCTCCAACCACCACCCCAAAAATATCTGGCCCAGGTGCTTTGCCCTTCCCAGGTAAGCCTGAGCAAGACAACACAAACGTTCCACAGCTCTGGCCTCCTTCTGCACAGGGTAAAAGCTGTTTTCCATGCTCAGTCATACCACCTCCACCACCACATCACTGCAAGGACACTGCTCTGAGCAAACACAAATGGGCAGTTCCCATGTGAGAAAACAAGAGGGATCAAATGCATCCAGGTACACAGCAGGACCCCTCAAGATGCAAATTCCAGGTTGCTACAGTCCTCCTGATGTTCCATCTAAACAGAAATACCCTGTGACACCAGGCAGGGTGAATCTCATGGGCTTTGTTTTCTCTGAGGTGGCTGAAAAAAGCAAGCCCTTCTCAGGCAAAGACAGAGGAGGAAAGATAATAACATAAGCTGGAACACAGGCAATACAAAAGAGAAAGAATAAACACATTACTATTACCTCTACCATTAAGGCGATACAACACTAGAACAGGGATCAAGGAGATTGTGGGATGTCCATTCTTGGGAATATACCCAAAAGCATGACTGCACAAGGCCATCAACAACCTACTCTGAAAGCACCTACCGTCAGTACCAGATCACACATGGGATTTCCAGAGCAAAATAGACCATTGAAAAAGAATTTAAAATATTAAAAGAAATTATGCACAAAGCGTAGAAAAAAAATTCTAAACCAACAAAAACAACAAACCAAAAAACACCAAAAAAATTAGTCAGAACCTCAGTATGATTATGTAACACAATACACATGCATTTCACCAGGCAAACGCTGGACAGTGGAAAAATGGAATTGTTTGCAGAGGATATTTTCCTACACACAGTCAATGACAGTGGTAATGATAAAGTCATCAATTGGCAGAATTGGCAAAAATCACCTAAAATAAAAGTATTTCTCACTGAAATTGACTGATGTTCAATTGGTCAATAAGCAACAGCTTGGAAAAGAATTCTTTTGACTCATAACAATGAGATTCAAAATGAGGAAATGGAAGCAAAGAGATTAGATTAATAGAATTATTTAGCTTGGAAAAGACCTTTAAGATCATCAACTCGAACCACTAACCTTACTCTACCAAGTCCACAATTACACTATGATTCCAAGCACCACATCTACACAACTTTTAAACAAGTCCAAACATGGTGATTCAACCTCTATGCTGGGCAGCCTATTCCAGGGTTTGACAACACTATCAGTGAATAATTTTTTGCTAATCCCCAACCTAAACCTCCACTGGTGCAACTTAGGGCCGTTTCCTCTTACAATATTGCTTCTTATTTGGGAGAACAGACCAGGACCTTGTACTGAGGTGAAAGACGGGAGATAGATTGTATGAGTTTCTTCAATGCTAACATGCTGAGACCGAGAGACACTGTCATCAAAGGACATCTAGATGCAAAGAGCTCTGGAAATTCCAGAGAAATACAACAAATAACAAATCTTGCAAAACGTTAAAAAAACCCCAAGATATATTAATATGAAAACAAAGATGACAAAGATACCGAAAGAAAAAATCCTAAAATCAATACTGGAGCATGACATACAGGAGAGAGACTTGAGCAGGAAAGGAAATTCAGTGAAACACAACCTCATTAGAGTGAGCCCAGGAGGAAAAGGAAAAACCACAAAAAACCCCAACATAACCACCAAAACTGCCCTATGTGTTGCTATCACCACGCTTTCGCATCCCCCACGCAA
>VYZX01019100.1:91629-106932 GCA_013401335.1 Brachypteracias leptosomus | reverse complement strand
ATGGCAACTATATTATAGTTTTCATCCACACAGTGACCTTCAGCTCCTCTNTGTGTAGCAGGTCTGGCCTGCATATGAGACCTTCTGCTCCCTTCAGCAGTGAGTCACCAATGACAATGACCCATCTTTTATTCCTTACTGAGGAGGTTTTAATGCAGGTGGAAGTCTGGCTAGACTCTGGTAACACCTCCAAGCAGGAAGAACCATCATCCTCACTGTTGTCCAGTTCCTCTTGCAGAGCACTGTGCCTGTTTTGCAGGGACACCTGGGGAGGTGTGGGAATCTCTGGGCAGGTGTGCCTGCTGGGCCTGTGACGCCGATGAGGGACCTTTTGCTATTGTGCCCTGTCCCCCAGTTCATCTCCTTTGTTTGGAGGGGGGAGAGGACAGGGGGTTCACTGTAGAAGGTGCTCTGCCTGCCTGCTGGTCCCCTCCTATTACCCGTTTGCAAGGCAGTAGGGGCCAGGCCAATGCACTTCTTGTGGAGCCTCCACTGGCTGCCTAAGTCTCAGGGATGGTAGGGACTGGCTCCACCAACTTCTCTCCCTCTCACACTCCCTAGTACTCCTCAGCCTCTCCACCTCCTCCTTCAGGTCAGCCACCAGGCTGAGTAGATCATTCACCTGGTCACATTGAACACAGGTGTTATCTCTGTCACCCTACACTGCAAGGGCCAGGCTTTGGCACTCACTGCAGCCAGAGACCTGGGCACTCACATGCTTTGCGAGAATCATTATGACTGGAAAGGACCTCTAGGATCATCAAGTCTAACATTCATCCCAACATCTCCCTAACCACTAGACCATAGCCTCAAGTGCTACATCTACTCGTTTTCTAAACACCTCCAGGGATGGTGACTCCACCACCTTCCTGGGCAGCTTGTTCCAGTGCCTGACCACTCTCGCAGTAAAGAATTTCTTCCTAATATCCAATCTAAACCTCCCCTGATGCAACTTGAGGACATTTTCTCTCGTCCTATCGTTAGTAATTTAGGAGAAGAGACCAACACCAGCCTCAAGCTATCCCTGCTGCTGTTCATGTCACCTCTCAAAGTCCTCAATGGTCAATAGCTCTCTGGGAACATCAGGTGGTGGAGGATACAGGACACCCAAAATATGCCTTGCTTATAGTTTGTTGCAGGGTTGGCTGGGGTTTTTGGTGGGGTTTTGGGGAGGTTGTTGTTTTGGGTTTTTTTAGGGAAAAGAAATATTTTCCTTCTTTCCTTCATATTGTTTTGGGTTTTCACCCCCTTAAGCTCTCAACCTTAGCAATGATTGATGTATGTATATTTCAAGTGATCAATCAACATTTCAATCAGTTGAGCATAAAGCCTGAGATGACAGCACATTCTGCCATGGCTGGTATGTGCAATTGAAGACTGCTTTGGCTTTCATTTTTGTCTGACAATGTAGAGGTGAAATAACTTGCTATATATTTAACTTTATGAGGGCTGACATCTACACCAATGTAGTTGCATGGCAACCTGGCTGCACCATGGCCTCACAGGTGTTTATGAAAAGGAACAAAATTGAATTTAGAACCAATCAACTTGGTAAAGACAGTATCATTATGATTTTGCAAAAAAAGAATCAATACCATATTAAGTATGTACACAGGAGTGTCTTATGTAAAGAGTCTAATGGCCTTAAACTGCGCCAGTGGAAATACGGGTTAGGTGTTAGGAAATGCTGTTTGCAGAAAGGATAATGAAGCATCTGAACAAACTGCTTAGAAAATATGCAGGATCTCCATTGCTGCAGATTTTTAAGACCATTTGAGAAGGGCATTCACTAGAAATGAGATACATGTGTCTAATCTTTTCATGGACAAGAGGAGCCTTCCAGCCCATTTTCTGAAATTCCCTACATTATTGCATAAAACAGAAACTTCACTTTTCCAAGGCAAGATTGTGAAGTGATGGTTAGATACAGTCAACACCTCCTGTAAGACAAACTGGCTTATTTACAAAAAAATATTAAGAACTTAGGCTCAAAAATCCCTCTTCAGGTGTGAAACTGAGACAGCTTACTTCAGAGCTGGGAGACTTAAGTCTACAAACTTAAACTTGCAGCTTTCCTAGATAGCAAGAATGATGGACTTATGGTACATTATAACCCTCCTTGACTTTATTTTCCAGGGAATGTAAATTAATTATCTGCTTCCCCAGAGATTAGCTATTGCTTTGCTTACTCCTGCAAACAACCCTTCTCCACTGATATTAGCTACATTATCTATTGGAGGTGGTCTATCTGCTATGTATCTAGCACATAGCTGAAGCAGCCTAGGAACTGAAGTTAGGGATGGAGCACCTCTACCACATTTTTAAGGCTAGCATTCTGGCCTCCTTGAGCCAGGAGTCTGACTTCATGCCCTGATCTCTCTGAAATCCTGCCTGCCCCAGGGCATGTACCCACTCCACAAGGAGAAAGAGGGTCTCTGGTCCATTTTCTGCACAAGAGCAACATCATTCCTGACAGATGTATGCCCACCCGTCAATGGTGAAGACTTTCATCAGGAGAGAGACCACATTTTTCTCAGAAAATCTTCTCCAGTACTTCCTTATCTTCAGTTTTAAAAAGCCTTCTGTGTTCTAATGTCTAACATCTCACTTCCACCATTAAATAATTTTGTTCTAGACTTGACTGCTCTCCTTTGACCTCTCCCTGCTTGGTCCACCCATCATACAGCTTGTGTTTGAAGTACTGTTGCCCAAATTGTGCAGTTCAGTCCCCCTGAGGGCTTTGAGAGAAGATCATCAAGCAGAGCAGAGCAGAATTATCTTGTGTTTTCACATTGGGACACATGTGTTTATATATCCAGTACAAGACTTAACCTTTTTTACGGCAACAAGATATCTGTGAGTTATGTTCAGCCTGTAGCCCACTTCCTCAAAGCCCCCTCCTGACCTGGCAATTCCTTGGTGTGCTTTGTGAAGTTTTTTTTTCACTCTGCAATGCAGAACTTTGTATTTGACTAGTCAAAACCGAGTCATACTGTTTTGCAGGGGATTTCTTGAATATTTTTAAGAATTCTTAATCTGTGTACTAACTGATATGCAATCCCTTTCAGCTTCATGTCACTAGCAACTATCCCTTCTTTTCTATTCCCAGGTTGTTACTGAAAATGTGAAGTGCCATCAGACTTGGGACAGAGCACACAGACTGCTGCCTCAATGTCCCTTCAGTCTGACTGTGAGGTGAGACTATGGAACTGAGAACTACTCTCCAGCTATGATTTTCCAGTCACTCTTGCAACCACCTCAAATAATTTAATATAGATCATATTTTCCCAGCTTTGAAAAGTCTGGATAAGTGACATTTACTGATTCTTCCACTATTTTGTAGTGAAAATAAATTTAGATTGTTTTGGCATTACTCAATATAATTAGATCAGTTTGATGCACGCTGGCTGTTATTAATCTCCTTGTTTTCTCCCAAACATTTACAAAGCTGTGTGTGATTTGTTTTAGGGGGATTCATAGAAGGGAAGCTGAGCAACATGATCTACAGAGTTAATCCTCAAGTCCAGAAGTCCATGGAGCCAATTCAACCTCTGCCAGGAGTGCCATGAGCAAAAATGTTCTTCAGGTCCCGTATATTCTGAATTTTCTCTGCTGTTATAAAATAATGGGATCTTTGATATTTAATTAAATCAATTATCTTTCCTATCCATGCGGAAATGTGCTGTAAGTGTTTTCCAGATATAATAGAAGTGTTCAATAGGAAATGCTTGAGTAGCTGCTCTGGAAACTGGTGGCAAAGCTGAACTCATCTTCCCCTTAGGTGAAACTAGGTCCTGCTTTGCTCACTGTCAGGTTCCTTGAGATAGCATGCAAAAGGAGGACACCAGGCTTCTTGGAAGTTGAACAGGGGTATGTTGGGTGCTCTGGGTTAGGCAGCAACTGAAGCTTTTGATTCGGTATAAGCAGGGTTTGGGTGTTGAGTGCCATTGTTCTGCATTCAGGCTCAGACCTTCGCTTGCCTACCTTGCATGCAGTTGTCATGTATTTCTAAGGGACTGCAGTTGTCTATGAGGAAGGAGGGCACATCTGGGCCTCTCAAGACATAAAAATCTCTAGATAGCTGAATAATTATTGTAAATGGGGGACCCATGCATGTTTTCAGGTGCGTTGGCAAGGAGGAATCTCACGGCTGCCTCCAGCAGAGCTGTAATGCACAGAGGGTCTCTTAACCACACCAGCCCGGTCTGGGAAAGAAATAGTCCCCCCTTTGGGGAAAGGAAATGGATTAATAGAGAGCATCTGTCATTCATCTAGTGGCCAACCCAGTCCTGACCCTTGACATTCTCTCATAGGTACTAATTTCACTATTTCCTTTACTGCTGATCTAAGAACGTGTTTCAGGTCCCTAAGCATGATAGGAAATACTTCAGATTTGCAAATTGCTTCTTGACTCCAATGAGCACATTGATCCTTCTACATCACTCACAAACGACCGGTGTGTTTTGGATTTTCACACCTGAGGTTTTCCCCACACGAAGCCTAGGCACTCTTACTTTTAAAAATTTTATTATATTACACGATGTTTTTATTCCTATATATTTTCCTCTGAAGATCACTGCAACAATACCATGAAGGGGTCTGTGCAACTCCAGCCACTACAGGTGCATTCAGATGCTACTGAAACTATGTAAGGCATCTAAAAATAAGCAAAACTGGCAAGCTGCAGGACAAATCCAATTTCTTGAGAATCACCACAGCCACGAAGGAGGAAGTGGCTGGCTGGAGCTGAAAACCCCTAGATCCCTGCCTTGTGGCCAGGATGCATTGAGCTCTGCCTCTTCCCAGGTATGTGCAAGGGGAGCTGACTCCTACAGTGGAAACTCTGTGGCTGGGCTGATGTTTTCAGAGGAAGGTCTGGTTTCTGCTATGCCAAATGCCAGATTTTGACAAGCCAGGCAATGTCCTCTTGGTGTGTTTGCCTCTGCATAAGTCTTCTGGTTATAATCCAGGGCACGTGTAGAGATCATGCCTTAACTATGAAAACAGTTCTGTTCTCAAGTCAGAGGCTCCAGCACACCAGCAGGTAGGAGAACTCCTTCCATTTGAGTGGCACTTGTTTTTATAAAAAAAAAATAGGGGAAAAAAAAAAAGGCAAGCAAGCCACAGTTTTGCTTCTGTTGTTGCTTAAACCACTCAATCTGATACTACGGAGAGGTGACTCTGAATTTCCAAACACCCTTTCTGGGAAATTTCTTTTCCTCTTCTCACATCCTCAAGGAAAGCCTGATACTCATAACCACTGTATTTGGGGACTTTCTTACTGTCCTTTTTTTTTTTTTTTTTTTTACTGTGTTAAGTATTTTAGATCAGGCTTACGCAAAAAGACTAAAGAATATGACTATATTCAGCCAAAAGTGATTATTCTTACAGGATAATTTGACTAATGAAAGTTTAATTGTATTTCGGGGAGCTGTATGCCATTGTGGTGCATTATTTTTGTATCTCACAGCTTGTGCTATTAAAAGATTGCAGATGATATAGAGTGATATGGATAATGCCAACTGGATTCAGAGTATTTATTCAGATTACTTTGACTTTGAAAATGCTTCTTTGGTTAGTTATAAAATTTCCTATTAATTTTAGGGCCATTCTGCTCAACTTTTAGGGGTCTAATAGCATTAGCTTGAAACTGCAGAAAATTGTTAGGAAGGAAGTGATATTTCATGTTCATATTCTTATTCTGTTTTCCTCTAGTCATTTTTTTTCTGAAGTCTCAGCTCTCGTAACTTTGGGAGGGTGTTGAACACCTTTCAAAAGCACTTGAGAGCAGATAATTTTAAAGTCTGTTGTCCACATATCCAAAATCATCTTTACAGATTTGAAAGACTTGACTTTTGAAAGGTTTTCATTTGTACAGCTTTTAAATGTTGAAGTTTCTTGTTGGAATGAAGAGCATGCAGGTGCAAAGGCTGTAAAATAAAAAAGGTTTTCCTCCCCACTGATAAACAGGTGGAAGAAAATGGCTACTAGGTGGATTACACTTGAGTGGGAGAAAAAAGCAACTACTAATGCTGGGTTCTGCAAGCAGAAAGAGGAATAAATAACCAGTGCTTAAGAGAAGCTTAACTGAATTCACGTTGTTGGAAAAAAATGCCCACCACAAAGGACATCAGATAACAGAGTACTTTGCCTAGTGAGGTAATTATGATTCAAACAGTAGATGCATTCAAGGCAGGATGAGATAAACTCTTCCAAAGTACAGTGTAAGCAGAATGGCTGCATGGTGGGAAGGCGAGGGCCTGGGAACCCCCAACCTGCTGTCTGATGGCCCCCTCCCCTTCCCCACCACACCTGCATCACCCTCATCCTCTCCTGCTCATGAGGGGACACAGGCAGGAGGCTGGCAGGGAACAGGCAGCAGGTCCTGCTGCATTTCACAGGAAGGAGCCAGGGCCAAGATAATCACCTAATAAAACCAAAACCGATGATGTTTTTGGACATTGGACAGACAGATGCACCAAATAAGGACAGCCATTGGGCTTGATTCCCAAAGGTTTAAGCTTTATCTGAGCCTGTTTGGTTACTTCTTATAGAGTAGGGTCATATCTGATGCCTGTGCCATTCCTGCCTGGGTTATTTTTTCAGCTTCTCATTACAGAGAAAAGGGAACTTCTGTTATGTTTAAAGAGCAGGGGTGGGAAGAAAACCCCACTGGCAGCATATGCCTTATGACAGCACTAATGCATTCATTGTGAAAGTGATGGGCAGCTAATGATGTAAGTGCAGAAGAAAAACCAAANTCTCTCTTGCTCTCTCCTGAAACACTAGTCTAAACATATGCATACCAATCATAGAAGGCTCAGCGTGACTTGTGTGGCTCTTGTGCAATACAGAAATAACACTGCTTGTTAAAAATTAGTCTGATTTTAATTTTCTTGCAGCCCTGGGCTATGTCTCCCTCCTGTAGCCTCTGGTACCTGCACTCGAGTATAAAGCTTTCTGCCTTCATTGCCTCTGGGGGATACTGTGGCATTTGTCCACGTGGGGACTTCAGTACCACATTTCCTCACCCAGGCTTGCTGGAATCCAAGCAACTTTGCTACCTGCCCTTCCTTCCTTTTGTGACTCTGTACACTAATGAATGAATTGACAACCTCAGCACTTTTTCTACTACTGCAGAAACAGAGCTTTTAGAGAAAAAAAAAAAAGGTCTGCAAAACCAAGCCATGCACCCCATTGCACCCCACCAATGACGGCTCAGGCAGGACTAACTTCAGGAACCTTTAGGAGCTGCTGGAGTCAGTTTGGTTTTCCCCCAACAGGTCCAGAGCATCTATCTTTGTACTTGAACTGGGGCTCCACCAGAGTCCCCAGTAGCCCTTCAGGTGGTGAGGACACAGGCTGCAGCTTCCAATCTTCATGAGTTCTCTTAAAAGCCTTCAAGATCTAATTTTATTCTTTAAGNTTTGTTTTGTTTTTTCTCCCAAAAGCTCTGGTCTGAGAAGGGGCTGCAGAAACAATCACAGCCTGTGAAATCAGGGCAGTATTTAAAAAAATAAAAAGGAGTTGGGGGGAAAGGAGGATATATAAGTGGTGCCAGCTGGATGTGAAATCAATCTGGCATTTCAAATGATGAAAATATTTATTTCCCATTCATTTGGTCTGGCATGTAAGGTCAGTGCTGCTGCCACATCATCATTCAGAGTTAGCACACTGGAAAGCACACACCAGGAGAGGCCCAATTACCACTCAACACCCCAGAGCAGGACACTACTGTGGGATGATGCTGCAGATACAGCACCACCAGGAAGGATGCTCCAAGCAGCAAGAACCCAAGCAGGAGCACTCCCTGGAGCAGCAGATGGAGGGGGGTCCTCAAAAGAAAAAAAAAACAACTTTGCAATTTGGAGGAGCAGCCAGTGAAAAAGGGAGGGTAAGCAGCAGCTGAAATAAAAGGGTGCTGAGGCAGTGGCAAAACCTTTCCTATGTAAAATCTTGCATTATTTATGTTGGGCCTCATTCAATCTAACCTCCATTTAGTGGTAGATATTTTAAGTTTTAGCTTCCCATACACACAAGATTAGAAAAATCTTTCCAAAACATATGACACAGCCTTGAGTCAAACTCTGTTGGATGCTCTGAGCATCCTAATTTGCAACAGGAGAAAAGAACTTCTTCAATCTTCTTTAGCTTGACCCTCATTTCCAGCCACTTCTCTTTCAGAGTTACACTACCCCTGGTAACTGCTGCTAAAGCAATGAGGAAAAGTGACTTTCACTTCTCTGTGTTTCAGACACATACACCTGCCCCCTTTTCTTCACCCAAAGCTGTGAGCTGTGGGGATGAAGAGCCATTCTAATGAATGAGGCACCTTGTTGAGCAAGCAAACCCCAGGTCTGGAAGCGTCGAACAGGGAGATACGTTCTACACTTTGTTTCAATGCCTGCTCAGGGGCTACTCTGTGATTAAGATGAGCCAGAGAGGTTGGAAAGCCAGAAGAATACATTTTGGGGAGCATGGCAGCACAGAGGTGCAGGCAACTCCTGTGCTGAGATAGGTATCACAGAGCTGTTCAGAAGGAGGTGGCACCTCTCCATTCAGGCAAGTGCCATGTGCTCAGCCACTGAGACAACTCCCTCCACTCCTGGTCCAGGTTTGACACTGCTTTTCCCAAAACAAGGCGCACCAAAGGCAGGGTGTCATTTTAATGAACTGGATGGGCTTTGCAAGGAAAGGCTCCAGACCTACTTGGACAAGCAACAGAGGGACACTGGCGAGGAAAAAGGGCCAAAAACAAATTGGGAAAAGCAATGAAATCTCCATGGGTTGATACAAAGAAGAAGTTGCTGTAAATCAGGCTGAGTAGGACCCTGTAAGGACAGCAAGCAGCTAAGTCCATCCTGTGACGTGCACAGAAAGAAGACAAGAGGTGAGTGAGGAGGCAGTAAGGGAAGAGACAAGTGCAAGAGATGTTCAGAATGTGGATCAAACTAAAAAAATACCAGAATTCAGTTTTCAGCAGATGTTAGATACTTGGGGTAAAACCAGGGAAGCTGTTGGGAATTAGGTCATGAAAATTCAAGGGCTCACGCCATGGGTAAAAGCAAAGCAGTGTGGTCAATGCACCTTACCACATAGACAAGATTATCTCTAACCCAGGACCCCTAAAGACTCATTCATCAGATTACACTTTTTCTGTAAGCCTACTTAGTCAGAGGTGCTAACCCAGAGTTAGAAAACAGGAAATTATTCCTAGACAGTTGACCACTGAGGTCTTGATGTTAGGAAAGGTCTAGAACAAAATTTGAAAGACAAATAAAAATTAAAAGGGCATTCAGGGTGGGGAAAAAAGCCAGCTGTGAAGTCCAGCAGGAGTAGCTCAAGATACCTTAGTCTGCTATAATGATAGGTGGATGGGTATACAACTGATAGATAATTGATTTTCTAGGCACAAGAGATTAAGTAGATCTAATACAACTGAATTTTAACAGAACTGTTTTTAGCATAGACAAAAGGGAGCATACTGATGAACCCTGCTGTAATGCATTGTCACCAGAGAGTAGGATTGGGGCAATTTTGGGGAAGAACTGGTTGAGTTTGAGGAGTAGGGTAACATATGCGAGATGAGGTGGAGTAACACAGAACTGCAAAGTGATGTACTAAGGAAATTTTGTGCTATTTTCTGTGAAATTCCATGCATTGAAAGTCATCTGGCCTGGAGATAACCTGAGCACTGGACTCAACTGTGGGTGACTGTAGAGAACAAATGTGAGGTAGCTGTGAAAAATGCAAACCAGCCCAAATTGGTTCAAAAGCTGGTATGGAGGAAGGTTATGCTGAGTCCTAACAGAGGCACTTGCAAGCCCTGACTTACTCTGATTACTCACTTTCAAGAGAGAGAAATTTTACTGAAATCACGTGCAGATAAGGATATAAAACTGGGCTAAGGGGGGGAAAAATGGCCTGGCTGATAGAAGGTGAAGAAGAAAATTTGTTCAGCTTTCCTTAGCTAAACCGATACTGAAAGGAGCTATGTTTGCTAATGAAATAATACAGGTAACTCCAAAGGATAGATACAAACTATTTAAGCTGGGGAGATGGTCGACACAAAAGCAAATGGGTCTGAACTGTCTGCTATTAGCTAAGGCTGGGAATGAGAGGATGTCTCCAGCTTGAGAGCAGTAAGGCTCTGGGACAGCCCTCAAATAGGGGCAAAAACCCAGCTGGCATGAAGATGGAGTTGAGGAGGGTGAGAAAGAGCTGTAAGCAAGGGGGTAAGACTTGAGGTTATACGAATTTAATTCCCACTCTGTCTTCTTCTGTATGAGTAGCCAGTAATCCCTTGATGAGCCTCACAGTGGACTCTGCTCTGTGCTGTATCAATGTTTATCTCGTTCACAGCAGAAAAAGCAAACCTAGGAAATGAGAATTTCACTCTGAGGAGAAAAGCCTCAGTGCCCTCGCTCATGAGCTGTGAATGGCAGATCTGCCTCTGGGTTTCACAGGCTATTCTTCAGCTATCTTCCATTCATCTTTGGGAACGAGAGCTAAATAACTCCCAGCCTGTTTCATAACAGAGAGACTGGCCTCTCTAAGAGGTAAGACACTTCCTTTCTTTGCTTGAAACATCATGAACTTTCAAACTTGGCAAGGCTCTTTTGAGTTCGATCTAATAATAAACCCAAACCCTCCATCACACAAAAGCAATGAGTCTGAACTTGCCTGAACTTGCCTCGGGGAGCTGAGATCCAAAGCTCTGTCATTCCCTCAAAAGCGATTCTCCTCTTTGCAAGGACAGGATGTTGCTGTAACAGGGCATCCTTGCTGTTTGCTCAGCCTCCCTTCCTCGTGATGAAATCCCTCTATAGCGACTCTGGAGGTCCTTCTTCTGCTCTGGTTTTGGGCATACAATGTGCTGCCCAACTAATCCTCACTCTTTTCTATGAGTGATTTATGGAGAGTCGAAGGACGTTGAGACTCAGCACATTCTGTTTTCCAAATGTTGGTGCAACGAGAGTGGTACTTTTCCTGCCAGTGGGAACCTGAAAGACCTGATGGGCTTTGCTGGCAGAACTCGATGTCAGCGAAAGGGGCGCCAAGCCGCCTGTGGAGCAAGAGGAAGTACAAATGTGTGTCTTCTTTGACTTCCACTGGGAACCATAGAAAAAATATTTTGACTTGATTTTACAGTTCAGTTTCTCATTAGCACAAGGCGAGCACTCAGACAGTGATCAGAAATGCCCTTGCTTAATTTGCATGGGTTTCTGTTCAGTTATTAGGCATAATTGACATTTGAAGAACAAAAAAACAACCATTGCATTGAAGAGTGAGTGAAATACTTCTTTTCTCATATTTTTTTTTCCTGTGCTACCTGTTCTGTTCTTAAAAGAGAATGATCTTATGTCATCATGAAGTATTTATTCTGGGAGGAGGGGAGTCTGCAATGTTTGCTCTAGATATCTAAATTTAAATTACTAACTTAAGCACATAATCTCCCTAGGCTGCCTATTAAAACCAATGCAGAGGGAAGGGCTCCTCTAGTGAGCAGTTCAAAAGCTCTTGCTAAAGTGAGCGATATTTTATTACTGTGCCATGCAATATAACACGTGTTTAGGGTTATATTCTATTTTACCTTCTTGCATGCTCCTATTCTCCAGGATGATGTGGAATTCACAAGAAGTTCTCTGTATATCTGAATTTGTTACCTACCATCTTCCTGTATTTCATTATGCAGGTCACAACATTAAAGTACAAGAAAATAAAATAGGTGACTTCTTTCCCCCTGCATAAAAACAAACAGTTGGGTTTGAAGCTCAGCAATTTTTACCTATGGAGGAGTGGAGATTGCTGGTGGAAACCCATCCCTTATGTTTGGAGTCGGAAAGGGAATTTGGACTCACAGGGGCCAGATCGAAATCTTGTGAAAGTTGGAAAGCCCATGATTTCGGAACTGTTGCACTAATTTATTCACAAGTCCATTTTGCCCATCATTCTTTTTGCAGTAGGACCACCAGCAGATGCTTCTGGTGAATGCTGAAATGGGTTTTCAATAAGCAGGCTGTGACATTTGGTCATATCTTAATCCTGCACAGACAGAAGCTGACTGAAGTCAGGTCTGACACATGGATGTTAGTTTCACTTCCATATGTTATCTTGGCATTAACTATTAAAAGTATAGATTTTATTGCTGCCCATATAGTAGGGAGAAGTTGTAGCTACAAGCTCTCTCCTTTAGAGAAGCAGTGTTCTTAAAAGAAAATCAAGGGGAAAAGGTTTAGATGAAATTACTGAGAGTACTCAGAGAGCCATTGCCAGGTAAACACTATCAAACTGGAAAGATTTATTGGGCTGGATCCCTAGGGATATGGCCTGGGTTCAAGATTATTCAATATTTTCACTAATAATTTGAATGAAGGGGTGGAGAGTCCCTTTGTTAGAGTTTCAGCTAAGAGCAAGAGACACTAGGGAGGAGAGGATTAGTGCTCAGGAGATCTTAGCAATTAGAGGAATAGTCTGGAAATAAACAGGATACAATTTAGTGAAGACAAGCACAAATCTTCACTTACTTTGAAATAATCAGCTCCACAGGCACATGTTGGGAGAGAGCAACCAGGTAGCAGTTCTGCCACGAGGGAGCTGGAGGTTATGATGGAGCAATGACTCAGCTGTGGAAGGAAGAAACATCAGGTTGGGTTGGACAGATGGGGATGTCACACCTTAGGTATGGAGGGATAAGCCCTTCAGCTGAATCACTGGGACTGTTTTCTAGCATTATACCTCAGGAAAGACATGTCTGTAGTCCCCAGGAAAGCTAGGCTGCAGAGAGCCTACAAAACAGTGCCTATGCAGAGAGAGAAAGCATCTGTATTTAGCCTGGGGAAGTCAAGGCTGAAAGGAGACACAATAGCAATCTTCAAGTGCTGTTAGTCTGCCAAAAAGAGGAAGGTGGTGAACTATTCTGTGTCCAGAAATTATCCTCTGTGGTTTAACCACGATTTTCTGTGGTTAGAAAAAAAGAGAGAGGGAGAGAGAAATTGAGATGGTAGATAAGTTGGCTTTACTGCTTTACTTATGAAGTGCCTTGGGGCATAAAGCACATGATCAAACATAGCCAAGTTACTGCAGCTTAATGAGTTATTGCCTGTTGGCTGAACCATACTAATTAACCATGTGTGTGCTCTTAGACTGCCTCAATTGCTAGATGAAATGGGCTCACTTAAATGCTTGTGTTTCCCTTTACAGACAAGGCAGGCTGAACACTTGTGTAAGATCAGTGATGATAGCTCAGCTGGTGAAGGGTGACTTCTAAGGGATGGAAGCTTGTCCTTAGTGCTCAATGGTAACACTGTCACTGTTATGTCTGGGAATAATAAAAGGGATCTGACACAGGAGAAGGAGCAGAAAACAGACATAAATTTATAAAGTATGTTAATTCACAGGCTTACATCAATGGGAAAGTGGCTCCATAGAAGTGTATTGGAGATGTAGTAACACTACATTTTATAAAAGACATCCTTGAGAAGTGTTACAAGAAATGGAAGCAGAGGCTTCTACTTTACTAGTTTGTTGCTGTTTTATAGAGTCACATAAATTAGCCTGCAGAGGACCTCAGGAAGTTATCTCCTTCATTTATGTGCTCAGGGAAGGATCAAATACTTCAGTGCCCGTTCTGACTGGTGTTTGTCTAACCTGTTTTTGAAGCCCTGCAGTGGTGCAAACTCCAGTTCCTCTGGACTCCTCTTTCCCTGTACTTTCCTATCTTCAACCTCTCCATCTGATCCAAAATACACAGCTGATGACAAGTTACACACAGTTCAGCTTAAACCAGCCAGACTACATTCATTTGCTGCTGTGGTCCTTTCAATTTTCTGTAGAAGAGAGAAATGCTAGAAGTCTTCATAGAGATTATTTGATAGCGTAAATGTTTTGTAATCTAATTTAGTCTGAAGATGATTATTTTCCCTTCAGGACATAGATTATTGCATTGGGAGAGAAACTAAAACATACTGGGAGCTATAATGCTATAGTAGTAATGTATACACTGCATTTCTCAACTGCCTGCAACATGGAAACAAGTTTTCATAGTTTTTTTAGATATATGGAAGGAGGTACTATTATGTATCTGTCAATGTTGGGCTATCTTGCTTTCCCACATACATGCTCTAGACTGAGGATGTGTGATTTAGTTGGGAATTGAAATTTAGTCTGGGTCTGGGGAGTCTGTCTACTGCAGCGGGGAAATAATCAGCATCTGCATGAAGTTCATATCCAGATGTGGATCTGGGGGAAAGTCTGTGGCTGATTTGAGCTGGGGTTTGTCTTATCTCTAGTTTTACTGCAAAGAAATTTTATTTTAAAACACTGCACTCACAGAGTCCTTCCAGTACTGCTAATCCACCTCCAGTATTACCAAGGAAATACCAGACAATAACTACTCCATGGAGATCCAAATTGGAAACATCATACAAGAAGAACGTGAGAACTGCTGAGCAGATGGGATTTCCAGTTACCTAGAACAACTGTACATCTACAAGTAGCTAAAAATCATGATGCTAGTATGATTCTGTCACATCCTTCAGCAGATACATTTTGTACAGACAGACCCTAGTACAGACAGATAGATTAATGAACAAACAAACAATTTTCTCCCCCTGCATGCAGAAGGAACTGTATGCAGCTGGGAAGTGAGGGGTGACACTGGAAAAATGATGATTGAACTAGGAGGTCATCTTAAAGCAGATGAAAGAAAGCCTATTTCTTACAGAACAAGTAGCAAACTTCTGGGGTTTATTCCTGTGGAAGGCTATGGGTATAGGTACTACCAACAAGTGCAAGAAGTGGTTATATAAATTAATGGACAACAGGTCCATAGAGAGACATCAAAAAAATAAGCAGGTCGTACTCACTAAACTCCCTATGCATCATGTCCTACCACCATCAACAGAGGTAGGATATGGGGTGAGGTGGACCATCCATCTTGCCCCAGTAGCACAAGTCTGATATTATGAACTCCATCTCCTCTCCATCCTGTCTGCCCTGCCTGTGATTCTAGAGACAAACTTACCTATCACAGGGGTAAAAAGGTTCTTTGCTGGACTTGCAGTAGTCTACAAAACTGGAGCTGACCTCTGGAGAAATGGCTAATTGGGGTCATTGGCTTAAGGGATACTAGATTTGGACCTAGGTTAAGAGTACTTAGATCTACCAGCATCATTGTCCAATGGTGGTTGTAAAGAAAGGTTGGTGATGGCAAAACACAGCCTGGGAACACCTAGCTATTCCTCAAAACATGTCAGGGCTTGTGTCTGGAGAGAAAGGAGAGGAGAGGAGAGGAGAGGAGAG